>NNCF01129225.1:162949-181159 GCA_002313205.1 Laupala kohalensis
TTGTGTTCTCTTATGATTTATATTAATTTAGTTTTATGTGTACTTAACTTCGGCACGGTTGTGTACATTAATTCTGTAGCCCCATCCTGGCCCGGGTTTTTCTCCGTTTTTCCTTCGGGTAGAGGCGGATTTANCTTTACTGTGAAGCAATAAAAAAACCTTCCCTGACAGATAGATATCAACAAGTAGAAATTTCCTATACTAAAAGTAAAATACTTGAGCGTTGTCTTTCATAAACAAAGCCACTTACCTGCGGAGTAACCCAAGGATCAATTCTCGGCCCTATACTCTTTTTATTGTATGTGAACGACATGTCATTATCCACATCAGATTGCAAAATGGTTCTTTTTGCTGATGACACTAATTTACTATGTAAACACGCCAATGCTCAAAAAGTTTTGTCTAACCTTTCGACTTGGTTCCATGCAAATCGTCTCATTGTAAACACTGACAAAACAGTGTCTATGTCATTTCACAATAGTATCACAAAATCTTTACCCCAGGTTTCTCTTTCTTTAAACGGAACACAATTAAAAACTGTTACAAATACAAAATTCTTAGGTCTCCATATTCAAGACAACCTCAAATGGAATTGTCACATTGACAATCTTAATTCCCAATTAAGCAAATTGTGTTACGCATTCCGAATCTTAGTTAACGCAGTTAGTCCACGTATTTCCCGTTGCGTATATTTTGCAAACGTTTACTCCCATTTACGTTACGGCATTACCTTCTGGGGTAATTCCGGTCAGAGTATTCAAACTTTCAGAATTCAGAAGAGGATAGTTCGGATAATTTGTAAATCTCACCCCCGAAACTCTTGTAAACCTTTATTCAAGGAATTAAATATCTTAACACTTCCCTGCATTTATATTTATGAAACGGTCGTGTTTGTTAAGACCGAATTACTGAAGTGCCACCCTTGCTTTATACGAAACAGTCTCGTTCACGAACACAATACTCGCAATAGTAATAATATTCATCGCCCTAGAGTGTCAACCACTCTTTGCCAAAAAGGACCTTATCATTCGGGAATCGTTCTATATAATTCCCTGCCCAAGAATATAAAAGACATTATGAAATTGAATATCTTCAAATCCGCGGTTAAAAACTACCTCCTGCACCAGTGCTTCTACACTGTAAAAGAATTTATTGATTTTAATAAAAGTTAAATTCGTCTTGTACTTTATCACGCCATTGCTGTAGCACTTTTTAAATAACTTATAACAATTTCAAAAACTATTTTCTTGCATGATTGTGTTGCCGTATGGCTCATATTAATTTAGTTTTATGTGTACTCAACTTTGGCACGGTTGTGTACATAAATTCTGTAGCCCCATCCTGGCCCGGGTTTTTCTCCGTTTTTCCTTCGGGTAGAGGCGGATTTCTTATACAGGTTCTCTAGGCTTTGTCTAGGGGCGTGTTTATTGTAACAATAAATCGTGAATTTAGTGTTTTTTCAACTCTTATGATTTTTAAACACTATACTCAGAATAATCTATAGTTCGATAATAACTTGTACATGTAAATTTACAAACATATTGACATTATATATGTATTATAACTCGCAGGTAACTTTTTATCTTATCTAGGAACTTTTGCTGAAATTTTTCAATTCGCCTCTGCCTTAGGGCCCTTGATCGGAATTGATGGGATGGTCCCTTGCTTGCTTCCGGAGAGTAAATTAGTTTATTGTCCTCCACGTGGTTATACGCAGTCTGTACTGTTTTTTGACAATAAATTTATTATTATATACCGTGTTTGGATGAAAATACCTATTCTTATAGTGCCTTAATTTAAACTATTCATTATTAGGAGTAAAATTATTAAATTGCTAATATGATACTTATCCCAGGGATAGTTTAATGTTTTAAACTAACATACACTTTGGATCTATGAAATTTCATACGACAATATACAGCAAAATGATAATGTTACTTTGGTAAAAACACGAACTTTGGTTCACTGCAGGAGACTACAAAAGGAGTGGAAACGTTTTTTGTTGGGGTTGTGTTTGATATGTACGAAACACGTCGTCATTGGATCTAATTCTACTGGTTTAAAAGATCCGATTCTCTTAATCCTACTCATGTATTGTGTTCTAGGAGACTATATAGTCTCCTTGATTGTAACTATTTATATTTAAATTTTCCTTACAGTAAAGTTTAATCACTTCGCGGTAAAAGAGTAATACGTTTGGCCATTTTACATGTTTAGGATTGAAGGAATCGGGTCTATTAAACCAATTGCATGAGTTTCAATGACGACGAGTTCGTGCATAAGTTTCTGCTCCATGGATACAGTCTCCTTGGTTCAATGACATGATACTCTTTCCGTTGTCTTTGAGTGCAGAGTGAGTTTTGCTCGCTAGAGGTCCTTCGCATCGATCTCTCATAACAGCGCCCTCTACCTCCAATTCCATTAATCACATTACCAATCCTTTAATCTCTCTCTCCGCCGACCGCACCTGTCGTCCCCAGTCGGGAGCCATATGGGGGTGGCGGGTGCAACACTTGACGAGGGCACTCGCATTACGCTGATGAGAGGGAAAGTTAAGGGAGGTGTCACGTTAACTGGATGTGCACCGTGAGATGGAGACGATCTAATGTTGTCATATTTTATTTATGAGATGTGAAGTTAGGACCCTAGAGGCGAAAACAGCAGCCAAAAACTACTTAGTGACTGAAGGAATGGAAGGAAGTGAAACTACTTAGTGACTGAAGGAATACTGAGGTGAGGGAAAGAGCGAAGGATGACTGAGAAGCGAAGAACGCGGTTCGCATTACGTTACGGCATTACCTTCTGGGGTAATTCCGGTCAGACTATTATAACATTATATATGTATTACAACTCGCAGCTAACGTTTTATCTTATCTAGGAACTTTTGCTGAAATTTTTGAATCCGCCTCTGCCTTAGGGCCCTTGATCGTAATTGATGGAATACGTCCCTTGCTTGCTTCCGGAGAGTAAATTAGTTTATTGTCCTCCACGTGGTCATACGCAGTTTGTACTGTTTTTGACAATAAATTTATTATTATTATTATTATTCATTCCGGGTAAATAACTCTTTACTGTTTCGGTTGCGAAATGAAGAATTCATGGAACTATACTCGTATTTATTAAACAATTATAATTATCGATTTAAATTTTACGTCGCACACACTCGAATTGCCCATTTATCAATTCTATTATATTCTTTGTGCAAATGAATTACAGTCAATCAATTTACGTAACATTAAACTAATCAATCAAATTTGGAAAATATATTATAATTAAAGAACATTTGAGAATGTTGAGTAACAGTGCAGACACTAGAAAGAGTGGATAGTCAAACATTGTGTAAGTAATATCCACATGATGGATTTCGAGGGAGGGAAGGTTATGGATAAAGAAGAGCTTTATCATTGAAGACTAATGTCCGAATCTATACATATCAAAATCGATAATACTGTTAATAATAAAATCAAAAATAATACATTTTCTAGTGAATGTGATAGTTCATCATACTTGTTAAAACATATCGAATAAGTTGTTTCGAGGTTGACAACAGCGTAACCAGTACCTTCCAACATAAAACACTTTACACTCCATCGCCAGAATGAGACGATGTTCAACATGATACACGACGCCATTTACAAGAATGACTTATTTTAAATTTTTACTATAAATCTAACCTAATATTAACGTTTTTAAAATTTAACAAGCGATAATCACAATATTTTATTACCAACATATCTACTCTTGGTGAGTTTGATATTTGCTTATTTTTATTTTAACTTTATATTCTACTTAAAAATTTGTGCTTGTATATTAGAGTTGGTGTTTCGCATTTTATTTCGTATGTCGTAGATACGAGTAGCAGTGGATCCAAGGAATGTAAAGAGCCCGAAGAGGAGGTTAGAACCTTGGCCTCGAATCGCAAAATTGATTGTCTTTCATACATTTGCTCATAGAATAGAATGTACTTATAATAAGCGCTGTACATAAGATGAGAATGACTAAATTATCAATTTAACGCTGCATTAATCTCTTTACAAAATATTTTTAAAACATTTTTTAGTCGTCATCGCAAACAATTTTTAAACTGCAATAACAGCAGGAACTTGGAAATGGAGTGGAACAAGGAATTGAACCCTGTACACAAGTTTACCACTACACCACCCACTATGATTATATCATGATTATACATCAAATATATAATCAATAACATGAAACATCAATTTGTTTCACAATTAATATGATTATAAATATTATAATTATGAAACTTACGCATTGGAAACAGTTCTGAATTAACAGTTAGACAATTGCTGCTTTTCTCAACCCATGACTACAAGTACCATTGATATGTGGGCAACAGAAGAATCCAGTTGTTCAGATTTCCAGAGTAGCTCTAGAACAAACGGTACGAAACGCGTTTGCGCGCAATCGATTAGTTAGACTCCGATGCAAATGAATGGTCTTAAAACAGGTCCCCAGTTGTTGTAATATAACTCGGCATCGGTATTAAACAGGAATTAATGTACTGGAACACATTTGCAACGAACATTATTATGGAAGCAAGAGATAAATTCGTGAATATGAGAAAAGTTATATTGACACGATGTGTTTTCATAAAGTTTCACTCAATGAAGAGTTGGATTCACATTTGTGTCGTACTGCCGCTTCTGTTAATTAAGGTGATGAAAATGTTCCGTAATGACTTACCTTGACCACGAAAGGTATTTAATATGTTTCTGTCACAAGGGACTTGGATTCAATAATTTAAGTAACACAAGTGGAAGATACAACTCTTATGACTACAATGTGGGGAGAATTTAATTTGTCTAAAACATTAATTATTAATGCATTGTTTTTGTTTGTAAATTAATGAACTTCGATTAATATGACAAAGTTATTTTTTAATTATTATGATGAATTGATAGGTCGCTAGGATGACATTCGTCAGCCAATTTAAAAGAAAAAATATTAACCTTTTTCAATCAATAAGAATCGTAAAAAAGTATCTGTAAGTAAATTTTTCAAGTATAAATTGCTCGTTGAACGATATACGACAGCACCGACCGGAAGGAATCGATCGTTTCCGATCGGAACCTCGGAGGTCGCACGGATGACATCCGCCGTCCGTTTTTAAAGTAGCAATATTTATGAATATTTCTTCATTTTTGTTATGTATGATTACATAAAAAAGTGTTTTCTGTCAATAAATTCAATTTGTTCACTTAAGTGGTTCATAAAATAATATTGTCATTCGTAGGATTAAAATGTTTTTCCGATGCATCCTAGGACAATATCATCGGAGGTAATTCTTCAAGAGAACATAGAGAATATGATAAAGACATGAATTCATCGATAAACTTCAGAAGAATGTGCTATTTCATGGATTGAGTTTATTTGACTAGTAATTATTATAGAACGAAAACGACGGCGTTTCTATAGCACACGTAAATATTAAAAGCGTGAGCGATATGAGAATAGGTAGAAAATAATTGAAGCAAGTAGAAGAAGAGGGCGAATGGGGCGATAGAGAAGGAAAAAGAAGGAAAGGATCGTTGTTACAGCAGGGTCATAGGACTCTGAAGGGAATGTGAGGGCCACATTTGGGGGATGGGGGTAAGGGAAAGTTCAAAGGGTTCGAAGGGCAGAGGGTGAAGGGTGCTGTTACTGCGTTGTTCTCCCGTCGTCGTCCATTGAACGGCGTCACCTGTGTAGCACGTCACACCTCGCCCTTCGACCCTTCGCCCCCTCCCCCCCCACTCCGCATCCTGTCATCCCTTCCCGTCTCCTTCCGAACGTTCAACATGCAGCACACGTCCATCACAACATGCATCAGCTTTTCATTTTATGTCACGATATCTTCGAAAGAGGAGAGTGCGGATTCTATTCAGCGAAACCCCATCACTAAATCAAACTAAATCATGGTGAGAGTGTTTGAGTGAGACGTGTCTATTCCGACAGAGAATATTTCTATTTATAAATTTATTGTCAAAACAAACAGTACAAACTGCGTATGACCACGTGGTGGACAATAAACTAATTTACTCTCCGGAAGCAAGCAAGGGACGTATTCCAACAATTCCGATCAAGGGCTCTAAGGCAGACGCGGATTCAAAAATTTCAGCACTTTACTCCTAACAATAAGAATAAAATAGTTCGGTACGTGATGTAAATTCAACAGGAAAATCCAACAAATTTGATTTTAATAAAAAAAGAAATATGATTATTATCAAACTATAGATTATTCGGAAAGTATTGTTGATAAATCGTAACTCTTAAATAACACTAAATTCCAGATTAATTATTTCAATACACGTCTGCTCTAGACAAGAGCCTCGTGAGTCTGTATAAAAATATCCGTCTCTACCGGAAGCAAAACCGGCAGAAGAACCTGGATGGGGAAATTTTTATACAACAACATTTTTTTATAGGAGTGAACATACGACCGCAGTTTGCGAAAGAAATCTTTCTGTAACTACATTTCATTGTTACTGCGATAACTTACGAAACTTACGAAAAGGAACAAAGAAAAATGGATAAAATATGGAATGAGGGTTGGTTTATTGGGACATTACCGACAATTATAACGCAAAATTCCACAACGGGAAGTAAAGATAGCAACAATTTTATTTTCTGCCACTAGTAGCCCAAGCACGTTTCAAATTGTACCCCTGATAACTGACCCCGATAAGCTCCTGTGCTTCTCGCATCACAAATTCTGTATCGATAATTGACGATTACAAAATGTTAGTAACGAACGAATGCAATAATTCGAAACGCAAATGGCGTGCACTCGATGCAATATGTCCAAGTGGCGCAGAACAAGTAATATTGTCTCGCAATGCAAATGGCAGATGCACCTGGTACACTCTACATGCGACTGACACCAGCGCTCCACGAGGAACAATTCGCACTAGTGACAACATCGTATCGCAGCAAATACAGAGAAAGGAAAACAACAACAACACAGGAGAACTCAGAGTATCACTTATTTAACGCAATATGTTGTCGCAAATAGAATTTTGATTTTGTCCGACCCCCCCCCGGGAGGTTTGTATACATTGTGGCTCCTTTCATTATCCACTGCATATGGCAATATGTAGATACCAAGAATTGAATCCCAAATCAATTATGAAGAACCACACTGGAATGGCAAAAGCTGTTTTGGCAAAAGAGGATTTATTGTAACAGGAATCTATTAAAATACGAAGACGTGATCAAAGTGTTGGAAGGTTTTTTGTGAAGAGATTTCTCTCTTTCTTCAGAAATATGACACGCTAGATATTTCTGAATATACGAATTATTACAGACAAGAATTCATCTTTTTCCTTCAGCAGAAAAAAGGTTTCTTAAAAAAGTAAGTCTGAACTGAATCATACATTTCTCTGACTTTTGTCTCCTAATGACGCATCATTTTTTGGTTTGTTATTCACGTTCGTAAATAATAAAAACACTTTTATATAATAATAATAATAATAAATTTATTGTCAAAAAACCGTACAAACTGCGTATGATCACGTGGAGGACAATAAACTAATTTACTCCCCTGAAGCGAGCGAGGGACCGTCCCACCAATCCGGATCAATGAGTCCAACATGTCAGCTTAACTTTACTCGTAAGATAAGAATTAAAATAGTTCGGTACATGTTATAATATTAAGAGAATACTAAAGAAAACACAAAAAAGTTATTTCATAAGAACCCATTATTATCCGGAAAGTATTGTTTATAAATCGTCACAATTAATATAATTCTACATTGCAGATTTATTGTTTCAACAGATGCCGCCCAGAGAGCATTTATAAAATACCTGAAGGGAGACCAGAGAAAACCCCGGGTCTGGGTGGGGGAATTTTATCGTATCTGGGTTAACACAGAATGTACCTGACGAGTATTATATGTATTAATCAAAACATATTTTCAAAAAAATTATGAAAATGTTTTTTTCTCTTTGCCTAAAGGATGTTAACATTGACGATTATGAAATTTTTTTTTCTCTAAAATGTAACGACAATTTAGACTTTCCTCATTCATACAAGAATTTTATGTATTTAAGTAAAGAGTTATAGTCTACCGTTTCATATTGTAATCCATTGTTCTCTATTTGTTATCCATCCCTTCTGAGATTCCATTCACCCCCATCTGAGGTTCACCTCTGAGGTGTTAACTTCCTCTCACCCCCTCTGATTACACCCCAAGCGATCGCAACGGCGTCTGTGTAATCACACATCCAAGTTAACCTTCGCTTTGTAAACAGCGCGTCACAAGACGATTTGTCCTGAAGCGCAGGCAGAAGTAAATCACTACCTGAAATCGCCAGAAGTAAACATAGTAATATGTACGTATTGTGATTTCAACTTGACATAGTTACCTCGCCGATCATTCCAATGAAATAATAAGTATTATAATTGATGGTGTAATACATACATCACAATATGGAGGAAGCACGGTTTTATTTTTTATAAACACTACTTTTAAATCACGTAACTCTACTTTCATTTGTTGTACTTAAATTTTCCTTCGTTGTAGTATTTTGTACTTTGTAAGTAACCGGATACCTGAGAATTATATTTCTTCTGAGGTGAGATGAGTTGCATAACTCACGAAACCGTTGCGCTCAGCCGCCATGTTTGTACATGCTCTTATGCAAAACAAACAAGTAAAGCGAGTTCCTTAATATTGTTTGTGCTGTAAAGATATTGCTAAGAGTTAAGTTGGCCAAGATGTGTGGCTTGAGTAAACGAGTTAAGACATGCGGGGGAAATGTAAACCATTTATATAAACTAGGTCAGGGAGACACAGAGAGTGCTGAGCTGGGTCTGAGGCGGCGACGTCACGATTAATGATCATATTTAAGAGAGGGATCTCAAGACTCTGGGGCTCTCAGAGGGACACGTTGACAGAGAGACACGCTACCACGAGACGTGGGAAGACACCGGCTTAGCTGAACGCTCTTCGGAGCCTGATAGAATCTGGTCGTCTGATCGTCGCCGCCTCACCGCCGGACCATGTCTACTCGACTGGCTCAGCCCCGTCGCTCTCTGACCCGCCACGCCACCTTCAACACCGATTGTGAATAAACCAGCATAAAACCAAACTGCATTTTGATTGACTCACGGCTAGGACTCCCAACCACCCTCATATCCTCTCCCCTCTAGTTGTGATGGCCCCGCGCCGGCTAGATACTCCGCCAACCTCCAGAGGCCTCGCGGCGGCCCATCACTACATTTGTACTATATTGTTAACTGATAGATAAAAAATAAATCATGTTTTTTGTTCTTTATTATTATAGATATTGCCGTGTTTCATAACACACAGAATAGAAATAAAGAAAATAATTATACATCTGACTCGGAGCGCTGGCTGCTGCTCCCGCTTCGCTTTGTCATGAGACGCGTCAAAAGACGATTTTCTCGGCGCGTCGTTCGCTTCATAAATAAACCCTCGAAGCAACGACGGTTGTAATAACACTTTACAACACTGCTCTGCTTCCGGGAGGAAAGGGAAGCGTTTAAACACGCGTGTTGGGAGGTCGTGCGATTCGCTTACATGGAGGTTAAATGGAGGATATAATTCGACGAGGTCATATTGAGGCGTTTATGTTACAATGTCGATTCCGCACAGCGCACAGTGTCTGACTATGTGTTTGCATGTTTCTTGCACTAAAATATAATATTCCTAATTCATTTCAATTGAAGTACTCGCAACAAATTAAAAAAAAATCGAACACTGCAAATTTTAAACTTTTAAGCATTGTAGGCGCCAAAGTTTTTTCAAACGGATTTGAAAAAAGTTTTCATATATTAAAGACGATAGGTACTTATAAAGTTTTACTAAACTATACTTTTATACTAAACTATTTTCTCCCATACATGGTGTGAAGGGTTCATTTCTAAAAAAAAAATTGCACGTACTATGCATCACGTATGTAAATTAGCTCATAATTTCTATCATGAACAATTATTTTGCTGAGCAAAACTGGCGCTTTTTATTCTTTTTAAAATTCTTTTTAACCTTTTAAAAATTCTTTTTATCCTTTTTTAAAGTCCATTTAAATAAATCTGACTCAATGAACAGCGTTTATTATTTTCAGTTTTTTCCTGTAAAGTTTTCTCAGATTGAACACTTGTAGGTATTCACTTTGGTTTCAACTTAAAGATACATTAATTCTACAAAACCTCTGGATGACGCGGCACCTAAAAATATCTCAAGAGAAAATAACGGGAGATGTTCAAGAACCACGCGAACGATGTTTAATGATCTCTAGAAGAATAGAAAATCCACTTAAGGATTCAAGTGTTTCACTTCCCAAATTCACACTCTATGAATCCCCAATTAAAACTATTTTTTGGTGAGTTTGTCAACCTATCTTTCTTTCTCATTATGACATTATATCATATAAATAAATTTAATATTTCTCACTATTGACTAAAGAATAAATAATTGATTTTAATTATGAAATTCATATTTTGTCTACATCCGAATCTTAATTTTCAACACCTACAAAATATTCATCCAAAACAGGTTTTGGGTATTCCTTAAAATAAAATATTGAACGATTTATTTTTTTAAAGTGTCGTCAGTAACTCTTTGGCCATTCAATCATTTTTTAGAATTTTTACTTCTGTGTTTAGCACAATACCGTGGTACAAAGAACAATACGTGAATATTGATCTTTATGATTTGTCATCACCAAAATGCCTTAAAACCACCCGAACATGGGGAAAAATCTTAGACAAGACGAAAAAATATGATAAATGTGGTTAAAACTTTATATGCATAGCATTAATTATATATCAAGTTCAAACAAAGAAATTTTTTTAATAAATGTAATAGTAAGATAAGTAAATCTCATCTTCACAAAATGGAAACTTTTCGATCCATCACAGACATTCGCGGAGTTGGCCTTCGACTACCGCTTTGAATAGAACAAAGCAATTTATATTGATTGCAATCGTGCACACACACAAACACAAACTCCCCGGCAGAGGAACGCTTGCACTGGCAGCGATCACGCAATCCCCCAGCAAAGTACGACCACACAACGTTCTGTACTGAGTAGAGGTTTGCATCAATTGCGAAGTTTATTTTCTGGAGAAAAAAATTCTTAATGTTTGATAGATCTGACGTTTCCTGGATAAACTTTCAAACTTTACAGTTGCTGTTCTATTTTTTACGCGTAAAATGAAAGATATTTCATAACCTCCAAAGAGAGTACAACAAGACGAAATTGAAGATGAATTTTCGGTTCACTATTATGTCCTATCATCACACTTTTAGGGAGAGTAAGATTGTAAATGAAATTTACAAGAGTGAAATATTCTTATTCTATCCAATGAATATCTCTCTGTGATTTGGATGTAATTCCATTATTAGAAAGAAAATAAAAGTTAATTTTACTGTATTAATACTATTATCAAGCATTATTCATTAATAAGATATACAAGTGTATTTCATTACAAAATAAATGCAAATAAAATATTTGAAGGACGAAATATTAATAAATCGAACAGATATTTTAACGTTCGTTCAGTTTAGACAGTTCTCAGGAACCACAAATCATTTACAAGGAACCATCTTTTTGAGGTTTGGGTGAATTTTAACGTCTCTTTTTGTCAACGTTGTTTAACTAGGACTATGTTATTTAAGATAACCTTTGTTGTCAAAAGAGAAGTTGCAAACTTCGTACGACCAGCGTGGGAAAATCAATAAATGTTTCTTTCCGGATAAAAGCAGCAAGGGATCATTCCATTAATTCCGATCAAGGGCCCAAGGGCAGAGACGGATTTAATATTTATATTTAAACAAATTAATCAAATACGTAGTTATCAATTTATTATTATTTCAAAATGAATAGTAGATTTAATACGCAGTGAAAATTGGGGATAAATAATAACAAGAACAGTATTAAATGACAAACCCTCGACTCCCCGGAGGAAAACCCAGACCAGGATGGGGTCTGTATTATCGTGGATAAACATTCTGTGAAGTCACTACACTTTTCACTTTTATAATTGTAGGGTTCATCACTTATATCACAAGTACATACACACAGAAAAAGTGATGACCCTGAAATTCAGTTCTTTCAAAATTATTCTCGAATTCTTCCAAACATTTTAATCTTCATACATGAAACATTAACATCTTTCATACATGATGGTTTCTGCAGCAGGCTCATGCATTTTGTGTTTTATTATTGCTTAAATGAGTAATTATTTCAATTACTTTTTAAAGGAACAACTTCTTAAATTACTCGTAGGGGCAGATCTGAATTAAACTAAAGAATCAAGATTTAAAAAATGAAAGCAACCTAATTAATAATTAGAATAATACGAAATACGATTTTTAATACAATATTTCATTGGTAATTGAGATCTCTACATTCAAAATTTTTAATTAATTATTTATTCGAATGCAAATAGCATTTCATCTCTCTTTCGGATGAAGTTGAGTGCATTAATTGAAATGTCGCTTAACATTAGAGAAGGAATGGAGCCATTATTTGAAACTTGTATTTTAAACAAGTTAATTTAAAATGATCCACGTGTTCATTAATTTCTCCAGGGCTGTCGTATCTACGTCATTGAAAAATCAGTATCGGACTTGGTATTAACACAACGGATTTATCTACAATAAACGAACTCATCTAAAGTGCAAGTA
Source organism: Laupala kohalensis (assembly GCA_002313205.1). Classification (NCBI taxonomy): domain Eukaryota; kingdom Metazoa; phylum Arthropoda; class Insecta; order Orthoptera; family Trigonidiidae; genus Laupala; species Laupala kohalensis. The sequence goes on from NNCF01129225.1 coordinate 175,603, forward strand.
ACTTCTAACGCTATTCATCGAGATAAAAAATACGACAAATTAACGGTTAGACTGCTTTGTTCTTCCAATGTTTACTTATAATGTTTTATAGAATATGAGTTATTGGTCTACAAGTCAAGTTCACAATACAATGAAAATGGGTCATTTCGTATGAATATTCTATCAAATAGTGGTGCAGGCTTTCACGGCTAACCGGATCAATATTTAAAAGTTCTTTCGGGGTATTAAGCCGTGTCGTCACTTTGTTAGAAATCAACGTTTCGTGGGCGTTTGCGGCCAACATCTTCAGCAGCTACTTCCTAGTACCCCGAAAGAACTTTTAAATTTTTTGTCTATCAAATATTACGACACGACTTATCAAAAGTGGCTTACACCTACTGTAGAAGTTTGTCAAGAGAATAAATTATTATTATATAAACCTTACGCTATATGCAAAGGAAGATGAACAAACAGCATTATTCACTAACGTCCTGGAGCTACAGCGTACATGTAAGCGAGGAGGCTAATGCGCTTTCCGTTGGCGGGTATCTGGTCACGCGAGGACGTCGCTGTGGGGCTTATCTCGCAGACGCAGTTTCCTGCACGAGCCCCGCAGGCGACGTCTCCCTCCAGAGTCTATGGCAACCCTTACAGTCAATACGAGTATCTCGCCTTAACTCTGGGCAGATTTCAGGAAACAGCATTTTAATGTTAGAAACGATGTCAAATGAAAAATTGAATACTAAAAAAATATTTTTAAATGCAGAATAGTTATACGGATGTGTGTTTTCAGAATATTAATTGCACAATTTTAATTATGATTGGGGATTTTTTTTTTGCCTCTGACTCTGGGTTTTACTAACGACTTGGGTCATGTTCTATTATTATTATTATTATTATTATTAATGATGTTTTACGTTTGCTGTTCTGAATATAACCACTAAAGAAAAACGCTAAAGACTTGTTTAGCAGAAAGCCAATTTTGATTCAATTAATAAGATAAAATACACATGCAACAATGTCTCTAATGTTAAAGTTCATCAGGTGCAAAGATACAGGAGATTATTGAGGTAAGGTCATCTGTTCCAATCAAAACACAATTTAATTAAAACGTTTCGGAATTATATAATTCCCTCATCAGGGCTAAAAAGAATTACTGGAATCACAAGATTTATTGTCAACTACTACAATTGTACACAATTATCTACAATTTTGTTACATACCTTGTAAAGTATTCTTACTCTACCTTCTTAGAAATCATTTTTACACATTTCCTTGCATCTCAAATTCTCTTCCCTTGACACAACATATGATACAGACATTATTGACTACAAACACCACGTGGGTTTGTTTACACGAAATCGTCAGTGTTACCACCTATACTGTACTAGTTCATAATTTGTCAATACCAACATTGTAATATCAGCTTCAAATTAACATACACGGATTGTACGTATAGAAACAGTCCAACTCTAATAATAATGTATATACACGTATGATATTAATAATAAGAGTAAAAAATTGAAGAAAGTCAAAGAAATTAATAATAATAAAAATATTATCTATTCATTATATTGATAAACGTAGAACTAAGCTGCTCTGCGTCTGTTTTCATATTTACAGAGTTTTTTTCCCCTTCACTATGTAGATCACTTCTTTTACCAATCTTTTTTTATATACTGGTTCTTGGTCCAGAATGATTACGTCATTGAAATGAAATGTATGGCCTGTATTGTGGACATGCTTACCTAACGCACAATTGTAATTTATTAAAATGTGATTTGATTACAACAGATTACCTTTCCTCAATTATGTCCTGTATACAGTGTTTTTTAAGGGCCAAGAAGAAACATGTAATCAAGTGTGTGCTTGCGAGTGACTTTTTATAAATTTAAGTTTTTAGCACAGTCATTTTTCTTTATTGGTAATATTCGATTCTTTCTAAGATACTGAAGACAAGAAATCCTGTATGACACTGTATCAAAATCCGTAGTCACTTGGAATACAAATAAGTAATATATTTGTTTTACAACGTGTCTTTTAGTTACGAGCAAATCTAAGAAACAAATTCAAATATTCATTCTTCTTTCACATTTATCTTCAAATTGTATTCACAAGTCTGAATTTAAATATTTCCATAAAAGTGGAAACAATTTTATGCGAACACAAAGATATGTCTAACTGTTTATAATGACGCAAATATGTGACGAAATACATTCAAATATAAAATTAGCGTAAAATAATGGATTATTGCTAAAGAAACGGTAGCTACAACACACCAACCTCTTATACACCACGATATCGTGCAGCTTTAAAACATTATATAAAACAAACATTATTTAAGAAACCAAGTCACAAACGTAGTAAATAATTCTACAAATGTAATTGTTGAAGAACATTTTTTTTATCTTGTTAAACGCATTAGATATTCACAGTGTTTCGTAATAAATTCAATTTTCTGAGCGAACTCTTAATGTCATAACGATTATGCATTTTGGACCGGGAGTAAAACGTTTGACGACGGACCCACTGTGTCATTCTACGTCACACGATGTGAACATGAGCTCCCACTCTTTCGCATTTCTACACCTGATGAAACGCTGTCGCAATTGTATTTGCGTTTTCAAAATTTGTTCACTAAATTGACATTTAGTGCAGGAAATAATCTGTTTTTATTGGTCGAAATTAAATTTAGTTTATTGACGTTATTCATGTGTCCAATCATAATTAAATTCATATTATTAATTCGACCTCTTTTGTGTAGCCAATTTACCGCTGAGACCTTGTGGCAATATAATACATAATTGTCCACCCGAAGGTCGGCGTAATAATGTTAATTTAAATTTATTATATGTTTATGTTGAAAATTCATGCCCACAATATGATTATATATATGTATATCCATGATTTGCTTCAGAGTTACATTATGGCAACATCTCTCTACAACTGTAATGGCTGGCTCTCGAATGTTCGAGCACTTTGCAAATCTGCTTTTCACTAATGCTCTTACATGAGACTCTACGTGAACTATTCCAATAACGTGAACCAGATTGGCTTATGCTCTTCAGGATTTTCCTCCGCAATAGTAAGAGCTTACTTGTATTTGAGCTTATCTTGATGGATTTCACCAGGTCTAGTAATACGCGTGTTCAGGGTCTCGGGGAATCGTTTTAACATAATGGTTAACAATCGGTCGTGGAGAAGATTCCAAGCTCTGCATGTATGGAAGGGTTAGGCAGGTTCTAGAAGAAGAAGTGCGTTATGGGTGGATGTGAATACAGAGTTTGAAAAAAAGGGAAGGAAGGGAATTGTGAAGAGATTGTTTTGTTTTGCTGATATGTTAATATTTGTTAACAACTATCTCGGGTCAAAATATTGCGAATTGTAAAGAAGATAGAATAATATATACTTTACGATTCTTGTTTTAAAAATGGACGCAAATACTAGAATATTTTTATTTACCTCGTACAACTTAAAAAGTGAGACGTGATAACTTTCATTCAGATAGAAATGGAGTCAAGTCGTGAATCGAACACGGGATTTATTCGATTGCACGGGTGTTGACCACTGCACCACCCTTTTGCAAAATCTCTCGTAAATCACTGGTTTATTTGTAGGTATCACATAATGAGTAATAACACATTGATATTTTACTTGTCAAACTTACCCATCCTGGTCCGGGTTTTGCTCCGGTTTTCCTTCGGGTACAGGCGGATTTCTTATACAGGATCTCTAGGCTTTGTCTAGGGGCATGTTTATTGTAACAATAAATCGTGAATTTAGTGTTTTTTCAACTCTTATGATTTTTAAACACTGTACTCAGAATAATGTATAGTTCGATAATAACTTGTACATGTAAATTTACAAACATATTTGCGTTAAATTACAAACATATTGACATTCTATTAGTATTATAACTCGCAGCTAACTTTTTATAGTATCTAGGAACTTTTGCTGAAATTTTTGAATCCGCCTCTGCCTTAGGGCCCTTGATCGGAATTGATGGGATGGTCCCTTGCTTGCTTCCGGAGAGTAAATTAGTCTATTGTCCTCCACGTGGCCATACGCAGTTTGTACTGTTTTTTGACAATAAATTTATTATTATTAAACAACGTTTCAAGGCTGTGGTTTTACCCTCTTCAGGTTCACAAATGTTGGTAGGCAAGTAAAAGATTGTTCTGAGATATCACATGTTCATATCCTAAATCATTATTAATGAAGTAGAATGACGTAAAACACGTGTGTTAAAGTTCTGTCATCTTCCAGATTTGTTCATCATCATTCCTTAGCTTTCTTCCACTCTGTCCGTCCTCACACCTTTGCGTCAGAGTTGTAACTGATTCTGATTGTCCTTAATATAATCTGCACATCTTAAATAATATAAAATAAAGAACAGTCAGTCTTCGTCTGCATAGTGAAATATGAGTAAATGAATAACGACCTTTTTCTAGCAGACAATATTTATTTTTTAGAATTCGGTAGAAAAGCAACAACACTCAGTAAAAAATTACAACACTTTAAAAATCTTTCAACTAACGACACATTGGCACCATTATCAACTGAAATACATGTGAGTGAAAGCTGAAGCCAGACTAAAATGGATCAACGGTAAAAAACGCCAATGGACATTCCAGGAGTTATGGAGAGAGGGGTAACCATTAGAGGAGTAAACAACTTATTAGGAGTCACAGAACATAAAATCAAAACAACAATCAATTACAAACAAAATATAATGTTATAAATATTGGGCAACTTAGAGGCATCAATTTGTAAATTAATAGTACTTTTTATAAATAGCATCTCACAAATATCATGTTTGTAAAAAAAATTTAAATACAAAGTATTTTGGTATTTTCCAAATCAAATTCACGAACACTTTCTAAACGATGGTGTGAAACAACAGAAAGATTATTGTTATAAATATTGGCCTCACGTTCTTTGAATCCTGTTTTAAGTAACCTTTTTGTTTGCCCGATGTAATTACATTTATAGTCTTTACATTTCATCTTGAGCTTTCACTCGCAAATGTATTTCACTTGATGATGTTTCGGCGCCAATGGTAACCGAAAAGTCGTTAGTTTTAATATTTTCAAAGTGTTGTATCTTTTTGTTTTTACTCAGTAATGTTGTTTTTCTAAAAAATAAATATTGTCTGCTAAAATAGGTCGTTACTCATTTACTAAAATATAAAATGATATTAACATAAACAATCAGAGAATAATAATAAGATTTTTAGTGCTAAGGTCAATTGTATCGTGGCGGAGCGTAGAGTTGTGTCCCGTTGCGCTGCGTGACGTGGCGTTTCATTCGACGGCGGCGGTCGACGCGCGTCAGACAGGTTGATTTGTATGCGGTGGCTGCGCGCGCGTTGTGAGAGGGAGGGAACACCATTCTTCTCATCACCCACTCCATCAACAACAACCGTCGCCCCAGGGGACTAACATCTAGTAAGTACGTGTTTGGCGAACACGGGGCCCCGAGCTGAGTCTGGCATTACTTCCACGTACTTGTGCCATGCTCCTTCCTTTCTCTTTCCTGACCTCCCTTGGTCACCTCTTGTTCTTTTCGATCCCGACGC
>NNCF01129225.1:181469-192339 GCA_002313205.1 Laupala kohalensis
CTGTACAAGTTTTTCGGGCACCAATGACCTTTGATGTCGACATGAGCCGTAAAGCCCCACAAAAAAAACAACATAAAAAACAACAACAACCGTCAGCTCCCATCGTTCTCTTCCTCATAAAGTCTTAAAGTTCTTAAATTACGAAAACGCTCTAAGAAAAGGAGAGCAGACAAATTAAAAGGATTAGACAAGTTCTGGAAGAATGGGTGCGTGAGTGTAGATAAAGAAGCTAGTGGAGAGATAGTGGGTAGTGAAGTGAAGTGAAGTGATACGAGGGATGTGTTTGGGTCATCAGTGAAATAAAATGTGCAATAAGTTTTTTCTTATCAATTATTTAGATGTTTCACGGTAAAATGTTTTTATATTTAATACTTTAATATTAGTTGAATCATGTAGTTTGCTCTGTGATATGTATTTTCTTATATTCTCCCACCGGGTAAGATCTACCATTTGCATTAAATAAATATTATTATTATTATTAAAGTTTCCCATCATCTGGATGATCGAGGTTTTGTAGGATGACGTTTTCAGTGAAAACTAACTGGACGCGCGGTTTCCAATCGATCATGAAAATATCTCTAACCTCCAAAACTAAAACTTCCAACTGCGGATCTTTTGAAACTGCGATGCTACGTCGTCGTCTTGTCCACTATTTAAAACGACAACAACAACAACAACAATAGTAATATGATAAAAGCAAAGAGAATAAATGGAAAAATACATGGATCTACCCCACGAAATTGCGGTTTAGTGGAATTTAGAGAATGTAAAGATTTTGTAATCTTGGCAACGATAGTGGCACTGAACCTAACACAACAAATGAAATAAGTCAATTTTTTCCAATTTTTTTTCTATCTCACAAGAAAATAAGATGTCGGTCTTTGTATGGTAGATGATATTTTTGTCCTCTAGGCTTTGTCTAGGGGCGTGTTTATTGTAACAATAAATCGTGAATTTAGTGTTTTTTCAACTCTTATGATTTTTAAACACTATACTCAGAATAATATATAGTTCGATAATAACTTGTGCATGTAAATTTACACACATATTTGCGTTAAATTACAAACATATTGACATTCTATTAGTATTATAACTCGCAGCTAACTTTTTATCTTATCTAGGAACTTATGCAAAAAAATTTGAATCCGCCTCTGCTTTAGGGCTCTTGATCGGAATTGATGGGATACGTCCCTTGCTTGCTTCCGGAAAGTAAATTAGTTTATTGTCCTCCACGTCGTCATACACAGTTTGTACTGTTTTTTGACAATAAATTTATTATTTATTAATATTATTAAATTATGTTAGGGGTATATATAAAAAGATTTCCGGGAAACATCGGTTTAATTTTAATTAATATCTGTTTCACTGCAGCTCTGATTATAATTTTATATATGCATACGCTTCACCAAAAAATCTTCAATACAAATTTATAGTAAAAACTTAGGACGACCTCCTTCGATGGACTTTGAATAAATTTTTGTGTTTTAAGCGAAGAGTCGATTTTCTTTTACGTTTCGACGTGCAAATTACGTCGTCATCAGGTGATAAGTAATAGATTTTTAAAATTAATTATTTACTTAGATTTTATAATGGACGTTAATAGAAGTACAAATTTATAGAATTTTCCCCAAGACATGTCTTGAGGTAAGAGAACCTAATTATCATTCATTCAAAGAAATAGAATAATTATTTGGAATGTTTTTTTTTTCATGTTTTACGATTTTTTTTTTTTTTCATTTTTGCATTTTTCCACGTCCACGTTGTACTACATCCTCTTTCCTCTATTATGAAATCCTCCCCTGTCATTTTTCCACTTCCTCCCGTTTTCCACTTACTCTCGACTCATTTTTCAATTTACCCATTTTCTGTCTTCTTCTCGCTCCGCACAAATCGCGATCCTCCGTGACCCCGTCATTTCCCATTTGTCTCCCGCCCCCGAAACAAGGAGTCAGTTCCCGTTTCCCCATTTCTCCAATTCTGTAATTTTCTCTTTGAGACGTTGTGTCTTCTACCAGGATACACCTCCTTTACAATTCTCACCCTGTTTGACAGTGTCTGTCTGTCTGTCAGCAAAACAGTTTGTCCTCTTGAATCCCTCTTCAACTCTTTTAAGATCTGTTCTCTGGCAAAAGCTTTCAGTAAATTTATTTCGTAACTACAGGTACCACTAGTAATAATAAGCAATCACGTCGGACGAAATATAGATCCTCGGAGACGTATATTGGCTCAAGCTGCATAAACGTTAGAAGTAGGTGACAACTATGAAATCAATAGTATTTGCCTTCTTCAAAAATAGATGAGTTGAAATACGTCAACTTAAGTACGTAAATATAAACCCTCATCAAATAAAATGCGTTCTTCGTTTTGTAAATCTAAGAAAGATGAAATTTTGGACGAATAGATAAAGATTTTACAAGCGTTTTAGTTTTAGAAAGATTCGCCAGGCGATAGAGGAGCCTCACATCAAACAAATGAGTTACATATTCCACTTTCGACTATTCTCAAGGAGGGGAACCACATATCGAAAACATACGCGCGCGAAGTCGGAGCGGGATGAAGATAAGGTATTAACTTAAACAAGATTTACACAATTGGAAGAGTAATTTCTAACTGTAATCCTTCTTGTCATGTCCTCATTTTCGTACTCCTAATATATATTTACATATTAACGGAATTTTAGCAACTGCTTGCATCGCATATTTACGAAATTAAATGTTGCCAAAGGTCTTTTCGGCCTCATGGCGGCCATCTTCAGTGCTACAAATTTTTCATACAAAATATAAAATATAAAATTTATATTTATTTTGTAATTTATATTGTGTGAAATTTCTTTGTAGCACTGAAGATGGCCGCCATAGAACCTAATAGGCCTTTTGCATCAATAAATAACGACAGAATGACAAAATGTTTTACTGATGTTTCGAATGAACATGAATGTGACAACCAAATTCCTCCAATGAAATTGAAATGACTTTTGAGTTTTCACGCGGAGAAAAAACATTTCATCCGAGAGTCACGTGTTATTATTATTATTATTATTATTATTAAAAAGTGATCACTTCCTGTCGACGTCACTTCCTTCACTCAAACATTGAGATCACGTGACAAAATTTTGTGTACATGTTTTTTGCCGCAATTAAATCGCACAGAAAATTGAATGTAACATTTTTATTTAACTTTTTTTATGAAAACATCAATGTTTACTTGTATGTAACAAGACTTATTATATGGCTCATACGACTACGTCCTACCACACATCTTCTAGTTGCAGATAAGTTTAAATCAGTTTCATCTTTAGCATTAACAATTTAAACAGGTTATTAACACAATTATGAAAAGTACGTCATACAAACTTTCAGCTCACTAAAACACAATAATGCATCGATAGATGTCGTGTTTTTATGCAAATATTTCTTTCGTGCACAAACATGGAGTCGAACCTGGGACTCCTCCATTGATGGCAGTGGTGTGGCCACTACACCACCCGTTCGCTTTCCACAACTGTACGGCGTTTCCATCCCGGACCTAACCTAGGAAGACCTGAGACATCATTGCCTGGGCGTAAAATCGCGTCTCATTATGGAAAGTAAATGGGTAGTGTAGAGGTAAAACCCCCAGCGCATATAGCAGGAGTCCCGAGTTCACATGTGGCTGATAGTTGTCAAAATCGAGTTTATGTTTCTGAATGCTCGTGAGTTATATTTCTCAGAATTCGAAAGCAATGACGCATGCCGATTAGGGAAGTAAGAACCTTATAAAATGCAACGCCACCCACACGGCTTAACGGCCACGAGATTCGTGCCCCAGTAGATCCTTTGGATAGAGTTTCCAAGTAGGTTCAAAGTGACTCTGCTGTGCGCCTGTCGCTTCTCTGCTCTTTATTCTAAATCTCCGCTTCGGCGCAGCACGAAGTGAAAACAACGATAAGACGAACATTCGATGGAGAGACTCGTTTCATTTCGTGAGAATAGCCTTCACATCACGTTGGCCGACATTCTAAGATTCTCAGACTAGAAAAATATTATACTATATTTCTAAAATAATAAATTAATAAATAATAAAAACTTAAAACCTTTTATAGACGAATAATTTTAAAATTTCCTGTAATAATATTATATTTATATAATGGACGTTAATTGTAGTAGAATTTCTAAAATATTGTTCGATACACAAACTTATGTTTCCCTCAGCAAAATCTCAGTTTAAAAAATATCTTCTTTTGTAGACCATTCGTTTTACGTGCATTTTCGCAGTTCTGACATTTTGTAGGATTTTATTTCGAATAATTGATTTTCAACCTTTAGAGGGTTAAAATATTTTTAAGATACACTCAAACTATGCAGAAATACGCATTCGACTAAACAGGGAAAATAAAAAATAAAAAAATCCTGTTTAATTCTTTAAATAATAATTTGTGTAATTATTTCATAATTTAAATCCTGTGAATAGATTTAAATGTGTTTGATTTCATCACATCTTTTTAATACAAAAAAAAGACATATCACAGGAAAGTAAAAGAAATTTAGTTTTTGTTGTTAACTGTTAATATATTTTATGTTGAACATACTGCAATCAATCAGAAATGAGTCAAATTTTGAATACTCATACTTGTGGTAGTTGCGAACTTGAGAACATCAAGAAAAGTTTAATGTTTAAGAGAAGTTTTCTTGCTTTCGTTACTTGAGGGCAACAAATAAAAGAATTGTTGTATTCCTTCTTCATTGTAAAGAACGTTATTCACTACTACGTACTAATTCTTCAGTTGGTGTCGATTACTTTTAATCTCAACACAATATTCAGTGATTAGTTACAATATTAGTATTTAACTTATTTATTAAATGACTTATAAAAAATTAACTTTCAGTATGAAAGCTAATATATCTAGTTCCCTGTGGCATAAAATAGATTATCCTAAATGATTATCTTGAGTCTTGAGTCTGGTAAAGAAGTTCACGATATACAAGACAGGGCTAATAATATTTAATTGTAATAATAATTTTTTCTTCTTATATTTCAGTTATGTGTAGTGCAGTTACGTGTAGCGCTAAAGTCCAGTGGCGACGCAGTGGGAGAGCTGCGACAATTTTACTTCCGTCCTTAAAGTGTAAAGTAGCTCTGTTGGGTATGAAGACAAAATTATTAAAGATTGAGCTGCCACTTTGAGGGGAATAATTGCATGGTGCGTCGTGTCTAATGCAGGAGGGACACGTCACTTCTTGTTTAGCGAGGGTCGCTACGGCTTCCAACTTTTATTACAAAAAGTGATTAAAACTTTTTTTCCCAGAAACTTTTCTTCCGTTTCAACGCGTGCACTGAACAGGAAAACGAGTGGATTTTGAGAAGAGGACAATTTTGTATCGTCCATCTTCCGTGAAGAATATTTCTATTCTTTTGTGTAAAGAGAATATTTTTCGGAGCAATATTTCTCTTCTCGAGTATCAAAGAGCCCCCTTCGGTGGCTCAGGTGTTAGCGTGCTTGCTAGACGTTCCGGGTTCGATTCCCGGCGGGACCAAAAAATAATTTGTAGTTTTTCACATTAACGTACCTGTTCATATGTAGTTGTGAACCCTCCTTCTCCTCCTCATTCTTCTGTCTACTTGTTACTGCTGCTCCTAGTATCACTAACTCGAACTATTCCCAAGCACTTCTACCAACCCCTCCACTCGGGCCGAATTGTTGGTAAACCCAGTTACTAATAATAACCCGACCACCCTCCTCCTTTCGCTCCATGTAGATAAGCTTCAATAGCACTTAGCTACATTTACTAATACTACAATAGAAGAAAGTATCAAAGCAATCTCAGAATAACCTCAATTGCGAAATACATCTCGTTTCTAAAGTCGTGAGGATTAAAAGAGTCACATTTCTTCCAGATCGAGTTGAGAATATGTTTGCGAGGAAAATAAGCAGACGATGAAAAGCATTTTGCGAAGAGTTTGCTGTTCTTTGGCGACGACGAAAGGAGGAAATTTCCTTTTCCATGCGCTTCTGAGATAAGGGGATCGTAAATTAAATTTTCTGACGTGAATCGTGCTCTAAAGAATGTTCCCCAGGTTGGACATAAGTCATCTTACTCAGAAAAGTATGAAAAATTCTATGCTCTAATTTCATGTCTCAAAATTCGACGTTCCTACAAATATTTCCTCTTAAAAGAAAAAAGAATTCTTTCAATTTAATTTTCAGTTAAATTAGTGTTTCTTATCTTTACCAAAAATGCAGGGGTATATCTTTAATGTTAAAACTAAAGCTACTACTCACATTGTCAGTATGCTCTCCATGGATATAATGATTTTTGCTAATCATATTCATATTATGTGACTAAGTTTTGTCAATGTCATTACCTGATGAGCACTTAATAGAGGGTTCAAATGGTCTATGCAAAAAGAATAAAAATTTAAAAAATTATCTCAAGTGTCATTAAAAATTTTTTATCTATAAAGGGTAGGTAAATGTGTTTAAAACTTTTATTTAGGAAATTTTGTCTTATTAGACAGTTATAATAATAACAAATACAAAACCATATTTGCTGAAAATAATTTCCTATCCCCATAAAATTCTTGACATTTCCAAGTGATTTATGTTAATTCATAACAAGTTTTTAACGAATTGTTCTCTAAACGATATGTTATCATGGTTTCTCTTCAACATGCATCTAATTTTACCATTCTGGATTGAAGAGAGGTTAAAACAAACGTTATCTGCTACAGGTATTTTGAATTGTCCGATACGAGGGTTGGGAGTTAGGGAGAATAAAAGTTATTGATATTTGCATAGATAACGTTAACATATTAAATGCTTCTTGTTTGAGGGTCGAGTATGGGGAAAACAAATCAAGAAATGTCTGGGTATATATGTGGTATATTGTTATCAGACGCCATTACCAGTAAAACAATCCATTATTGATTGAATTAAATGCGATGGTTACTGCCGAATATTATTTTCGATTCAAATAAGTAATTTTCCATTTATTGTAATATTTATTTTACCCACAGAAACATGAAGGAAATTTCTTAAAAAGATATATTCCGACAGCGGTGGTCTAGTCTTAGCTTCCTCGATATTGGTGAGAGGTAGAGCATGTGTTCAAACCCTGCTCGGCCGAACTAGGTGAAGTTCTGAACTGTGGGGTACTCCAGACAAATGTCGGTTCGGTACCATAAGTTCTCTGGGTAACCTAACATATCCCTTTCCCAACTAACGTTTAGCCAAGCCACGATTAGGTGGAAGAGCAGGTCTCACTGCCTCGTGCTTTGAACCTCACGAAGAGCCATGTAAAAGTAAATAAAAAATAAATATGTACAACTTTAAGTAGAAAGAGTTTACATTGAAAATTAATGGGTCTGGAATATACCAAAGTATTTTATTTTCTTAAACCATAATTTTGATACTTGCTCTTCATACTACTGTAAATTAAAAAGCGTCTATTATTAAATGATTGGTTTTCGTAGAATGCCGTGAGCATGATTCTCCAGAACTTCTTTCCTGTTATCTTGTTACTTTCCTCCACAACAAAGAACGTGATCAAACAAAATCATTGTGCATCTCTTTAAAAGGGAGAAGCATAGCATTACGATTTCTGATGCTTCGATAATATTATTCACGAGTGTAACTTCTGTAACTTCTGACTGCAACGAAGTAAGTTTTATGACGTGAAAACGTAACAATTGAGCCAAAGAATTCCGTTTATTTCAATTACTGTCAAATCTCAGATTTCTCATGTTGTGGCTTGAAACTAAAATTTATGAAAAATCTCGTAAAAAAGTGTTCCGTTTGTCGCGTGGATGCGGGTAGCACCACCCGCGTTGCCAAAGCAGTTACGCGCCACATTCAAACTGACGACTCGGCGTTGTTTTGCTTTATAAGTCGCCACTCGGAGCGTTCGAGGTGGAACAGCTGCCACTCGCGCGACAGATGCATGCGTCCGTTCCTCAAATCCTAGATCTCGCGGTCCTGAGTACAACTTCTATCCTCTGTACTTGGCCTAGACCTCGCGGTCCCAAGAACAACCCATTCCGCCCAACTGAGACCTCGCGTCTCACCCAGATTTCTAATCCCGGTTTTTAGGCCTGACTAACTCTCCTCTCCATTGGACGCCGACGCACCCGTCTGCTGTTGCAGCAGAATCCGTGGTCGTGGATCGGTTGTGGATCCGTCAGGATGGAGCCCCGCGTCGAGTGGCCAGAGCAGGAGAACCTACGAACGTTGTAATAAACCGCTGCGTGGCCACTGGACTATCCCTTTTTAAACTGCTCCCTCTTCATCCTACCGAGCCAACCAAAATAGGGATCAGCTCCACGGACAAGGAGCAACCCATCGACAAAGGCTGAGGAGGGTCAATTAGCTATAGTGCCCCAATCAAATCCCTCCCCCCCGTTTCCTCACGACATTGATGTAGGCGTGGGGTAAAACACAACCAAATCCTCCCCCCACCCTTCCTCACGACACGTCTCTTTCCCCAACGACGCCGAGATACAACTTTTTTTTATGTAAAAGCAAGTTGTGTACTAAAAATCCCAGCACCAGAGCCGTAAATAGTTTACGCCCAATAAACCCAAGTTGAGTTTGGAGTTTCGCTGTACAAACTCGGCAAGAAGATGGAATATTGTAGCAGACTGCTTCAGCAAGATAAAATGCAAGCGATTTGCGGAATGCTGCTTCGTAACGGCAACATATTCATCTGCGCAAGTTTAGCAACCCGTATATATGAATGACAGAAAATAACTAGACACTGGGATGCGCTGCTAGCTGCATGTGTCAAATACACAGTACAGAGATAGTTAAATATTATACCATTATAGCACACTTTTTCGATGAACATGCATAAAACAATACTCAAAATATGCATCAAATCATGTAGAAGATAAAGTTTTCTTTATACAAGAAAAACAATCTTCAAGTAACAGCAAAAGAAGTTTTACTCTCGTTGCGCGAAGTGGAAACTCATTTAGATTCTTTTCAAGAGTCGGTGGTCTTTAGGGCTCACCAACAAGTAGGTCATCAGAGCCCTCACATATCTAAACATTAAGACGATGGGAAAGGAGACACAACAGTTGATCAATAATACATCAAAAGAAATTCTAAATTCCGAACGTATTTTTGTAACGAAGGAAAAGGAACAAAGAATGTAACAAAACTTCACGAGAACTTCTGCGACAAGTCCAGATCAATTTGTGAATTTGAGTACTTCACTAACATTATCCACTTCATCTCCGAGTTGGTAAGCCAAACTTATATTTCTCCGTAACAATAAGTTGTAATTCTATTTCACTTTAGGAAGTTCCTTCTTCATTTTCAAATATCGACGAGTTGTAGAACGTATTTTCAGGAATCCCTATCATAAAAAATAAAGTGCGGTGTCAGATCAAAGACGTCAACGGACTAAAGATGAAAACAGTGAGTTGGACCGTGTGACGGGAGGACCTGCGACGGTATCGGTTTCGACCTTTCATGTGCCATCTGAGTCACTTAATTTATCATTTTTTATAATTAGAAGTCATTATCACCTAACTGACGATTCCTTCAAGAAAATACTTTTGTAATTACGAGAAAAATTCGGGGAATATGTTTGTTTCATCTGAGGAAAGATGTACTTACTATATTTAACGATATTACCCTATCTCTCTCATTAATTCTTTTTTTTTAATGAATACCACACATCAAATAAATCTTTAATAAAATTTATTTTCCCTTTAAGTGAAGTCGAAATGTTGTTTCTTATTAAAAAAAGTGTGATTGTTGAGTGAACTGCTGCATCGAAGTTCACTCTAATAATTTTGAATAACATTACGTATCCGGAGGATTATTTTTGAGTGTTTGACCTCTACGTACATTTATAACATTCGATCTACATTCATCCAAATTGGTGATAAAAAAATCAAATAAGCGATATCACTAAATGCAACGAACCGTTTTGACAACTGAAATCAATATTCAAATAAAGCCATATTTCCTTTTTTGATTTACATGTTTTGAGAAGAGATACTCAAGATTTAACTTGTAGTTCTACTTGTAAGTAACGTCTGATTAACTAGAACATGGTAACTTGACAGATAGAGCGTATTGTTGTGACATTAAAAAGAAAAAGGGGGTATGATTATACTGAACGCTGAAAAGTATATTAGTTTATTGTCCTCCACGTGGTCATATGCAGTTTGTAACAGCTTTTTTCACAATGAATTTATCGTTACTATTATAACTGGGAACCATACTGGTGATCATTTAAGTGATTGGATTAAAGATTTGTCGCAAATGGTCGTCAAGTATCAACTACATTATGTGATATGTCAAAAGGTGTTCGCGTAGCAAAAGGAAATGTTGACGCCGAGCGGTTCCGCTCTGCGGAAGAGTCGCTTCCCTTTGAAAGCTGTTCCGCACTCATCATAACGCGGTAGAGCTTCCCAGCGCAGCTCCTCGCTACGGACCGTTAGATGAGGACCTAGGAATCCAGCTTCTCACGAATGATTTTTCGAATAATTGTAGTTTTGAAATGGTTATAAATTGATGATGATTGTTGTGTTTTTTTCGGATCATTGTAATTTTGGGATCATTCTTATAATAAATTTATTGTCAAAAAACAGTACAAACTGCGTATGACCACGTGGAGGACAATAAACTAATTTACTCTCCGGAAGCAAGCAAGGGACCATCCCATCAATTCCGATCAAGGGCCCTAAAGCAGAGGCGGATTCAATTTTTTTTGCATAAGTTCCTAGATACGATAAAAAGTTAGCTGCGAGTTATAATACTAATAGAATGTCAATATGTTTGTAATTTAACGCAAATATGTTTGTAAATTTACATGTACAAGTTATTATCGAACTATAGATTATTCTGAGTATAGTGTTTCAAAATCATAAGAGTTGAAAAAAC
>NNCF01129225.1:222241-239224 GCA_002313205.1 Laupala kohalensis
TTTTTTTTGTGGGGCTTTAAGGGCTTTAAGGTCATTAGAGTCCACCCGCTGCAGAGACAATGTCCCAAGGTTGCGTTCAGTTAGAAACAAACTATCATAAATAAAAAAAATATTAAAAAAGACTGACAAAAAATTGCTTAATTATTTTAGAAAGTTGAGAATGGGTAATACCTGGTTTAAGGAGATGATATACAATCAAGAATAATCTTTCAAAGAAAAACTGCAAAAGAGAAAAGGTTTTCGGGAGAAGCCTAAGAAAAAGGCGCGTGGAAGATGGACGGAGGAATGAAAAGAAAAGCTTAGAGAGAAAGAATGAGAGAGAAGAAGAAAGGAAAACCCAGTTGATATGAACGCAGTCCATAAAATGGCTCTTACGAATAGTAATAGAAATAGTAAAATGAATAAAAAACCATGCATGAAAAAAGAAATTTAATAAGTATTTAGAACACTGTAACATTTCGTGATAAAGTATAAGGGGAATCAACATCAAATTCTAGATCGGATCACACAAAGAATCCTTGATTGAACTGTTAACGTATCCAGTATTATCTTATTTGTAGAAGTGGTTGGAACAAGGCATATGTGTTATTCCAGAAGTTGCCTGGGCATATATAACACGTTTTAATGGGCATTAATAATTACGTCCGCCACCGCAAACACCAATTTAGGACCAAGCAATTTCGCTGCTATGTCCTCGAGTTGTGTCTGTCTAACGCGAATTTCAGTTACAACTCGGAGCTTCTGAATATATCCCTCCTCCCATTGAGATGAGAAGCACGTCTGGTCGTAATGTAGGGCGCGCTTCCTGCAACGAGGGGGAGGAATTCGTAAACACAACTTCATTCGATTACCAACGAACGTAAACTCTTATTGTCAACATTCAAAAATACAAGCGACTGTAATGACTATTAGGGTCCAGCACTAAAATTTCTAGTGTAAATTACATATAATAAAAATACTTAATGTACTGCTTTGGGAAAAATATCATGGTGGCAGCCTATAACCAAACACGTATTTACACTAAAATACAACTAAAAAACAGAGAAACAACAAAAATCTGAACAATTACAAAACATCTCCAATTTCAAAATCCGATTACGTTATCGTAGGCGTATCCTTATTTTATTTTTACACTTCGGAGACTTGGAGGAAAATTCTCCAGCACTATTGCAGGTAACGCATTCCAGGAAAGTATTGATCTGTTGACGAAGGAGAATTACCCAATATCTGTATCTCATGTTGTTGTTTTTTTTTTTCAATCTACAAATGTTTTAATCAAAATTATTCTTCCAACCAAAAAAGCGAAAACAGTTTATTTAAAATTTGCGAAAAATATTTAGCTTCTCTTAACTCTTAATGACAATATATATTAATCTTTGTTTTCTTTTTTTTTCATATTATTTTCTCTAACCGCCCCTGAAACTCTTTGAGATTTTGCCCAAACGAGCTCCAACCGCAGGTAGACTTGCGCAAGATAAGTTGGAAGAGATAGAGCTACTTTTCATTTCAATCGCTTATTACGTATTATCCGCCATCGTCTATGTCACTCGCACAACGGTTATAGAAAGATGATCTTCTATACATTTTTTGACCAAGGATCGGTACTCAAAGATCTGAAAGTTGGGATTCTTATTTCCGACATGTTTCTCTGTCCTGTGCGATGCAACGAACTACGACGTATGGAAAGGAAATTTTTTAATTTTAAATTTATTGTCAAAAAACAGTACAAACAGCGTATGACCACGTGGGGGACGATAAACTAATTTACTCTCCGGAAGCAAGCAAGGGACCATCCCATCAATTCCGATCAAGGGTCCTAAGGCAGAGGCGGATTCAAATTTTTTTTTGCATAAGTTCCTAGATAAGATAAAAAGGTAGCTACGAGTTATAATACATATATAATGTCAATATGTTTAAATTTAACGCAAATATGTTTGTAAATTTACATGTACAAGTTAATATCGAACTATAGATTATTCTGAGTATAGTGTTTAAAAATCTTAAGAATTGAAATAACACTAAATTCACGATTTATTGTTACAATAAACACGCCCCTAGACAAAGCCTAGAGAACCTGTATGAGAAATCCGCCTCTACCCGAAGGAAAAACGGAGAAAAACCCGGGCCAGGATGGGGCTACAGAATTTATGTACACAACCGTGCCAATGTTGAGTACACATAAAACTAAATTAATATGAGCCATAAGACAACACAATCATGCAAGAAAATAGTTTTTGAAATTGTTATAAGTTGTTTAAAAAGTACTACAGCAATGGCGTGATAAAGCACAAGACGAATTTAACTTTTGTTAAAATCAATAAATTCTTTTACAGTGTAGAAGCACTGGTGCAGGAGGTAGTTTTTAACCGCGGATTTGAAGATATTCAATTTCATAATATCTTTTATATTCTTGGGCAGGGAATTATATAGAACGATTCCCGAATGATATGGTCCTTTTTGGCAAAGAGTGGTTGACACTCTAGGGCGATGAATATTATTACTATTGCGAGTATTGTGTTCGTGAACGAGACTGTTTCGTATAAAGCAAGGGTGGCACTTCAGTAATTCGGTCTTAACAAACACGACCGTTTCATAAATATAAATGCAGGGAAGTGTTAAGATATTTAATTCCTTGAAAAAAAGTTTACAAGAGTTTCGGGGGTTAGATTTATAAATTATCCGAACTATCCTCTTCTGAATTCTGAAAGTTTGAATACTCTGACCGGAATTACCCCAGAAGGTAATGCCGTAACGTAAATGGAAGTAAACGTTTTCAAAATATACGCAACGGGAAATACGTGAACTAACTACGTTAACTAAGTTTCGGAATGCGTAACACAATTTGCTTAATTGGGAATTAAGATTTTGAACGTGACAATTCCATTTGAGGTTGTCTTGAATATGGAGACCTAAGAATTTTGTAATGTACATTTTTTAAAGTAAGATGTTTTTTTTGTAATGTCTGACAATGAGACGATATTCGCAAAGGGATAGTACGTACCAGAGCCCTTACCGACTCTTCCAACTAATATTGCGCCAAATCTACCTTCCAGGTATCCACAACAATCAATTCTTTTCGTTATCCGAAGATTTTTTACAATACAATATGGGGATGGTTTCCCACTCTCGCTTCGTAATAAATAGAATTGTGCGTCCTTTCAAGGATTATACGGCGAAATAATTTTAAATAAAGTTTCAGTCAATAAGCGACATTATTTAACAGTAAAGATACAAATAAATATCATTATTTTTTTGTGAATTTTTGTAAGCTATATTCCAAAGAAAGGTAAAAGAATTTGAGTGATAAAGAATAATAAAGTGCCGTTGATGTACATGATGCTAACAAGCTCCATTCATAAGTTTCTCATGTTGCAAATTTGACAAGTTTCTCTAAATCTATTTGCTTTTTAAATATATTACATTAAAAGTAAGCGTACTGTAAAAATATAAAAAAGTTAATTCGGAAATTGACGTTCATAAATCCAACAAAATATATCACCGTATCGCTAAACATTGAATTTAATAGCAAATCGTTAAACTGATTCTTCTGACTTAAAAAAAATAGATACCAGTGTAACAACAAAAAATATTGATTGCACTCTGTCAATTCATATCCATACAAATAAGGAATTCCATACAGTTTATGACATACCAGCAATATAATGCAGAGTTTTTGTCAAAAAATCATGAAAACGTTCGATGGATTCCTTTTTCTTTCAAAAGGATTTCATTTGCTCCATATTTATTAATAATAAATCAATTATTGTAATTTTCGATTTTCATTTTGCTGTGAGAAATTTAAATTATTGGTATTTTAGTTACATTGTGGGCTTTTATATGAGTTGAGCTTTTTTAGGGTTAAATGTGTTTATTTATCTAATGTGACGGTTAAGGTCAAAATACTGAAAAAAATCTAAACTTTTAATATTAATAGTTCTAGTAATTATAACAATTATACTTCAATATATCTTTAAATCGACCATTTACAGCTGTGTCATTTGAATTTAATACGGTTCTTTACGTCAAGACCAGTTGGAGATTAAAGAGAGAAACGGAGTTTGTTGTATCGAAAAATCAGAATGAAAAAGAGCAAATAATCTTTGCAAATTAGTATTCTTATTCTTTAACATATTCAGGGTCAGTTTTATCTCCTGCTTTCTGACTTCCGAATATAATTACTTATATTGAAAATTAAAAGTATTTGGGATATAAAGCAAAGTTAATTAAAAATATATTATTTTAAAATTTCTGATGATGAATAAATGACTGCAAACAAAACCAACATCATATTTGTACATCCAAGTATCCCATTCAAACAATTCGTAAGTACATTCATTGATCCTCACCTCTGTCTACAGTTCTAAGTTGCCCATTTGCAGTTGCAACTTCCTTCTCCTCATGGGAACTAGATTTCTCATTCATTCGGCAATTGAGGATTCGTCGTATGGGATTAGAAGTGTGAATGAGGAGAACTGGCGTTGAAATGATGTATGCCTGTGACTACCTTCTAAGTGGAACATGACTCTGATCGTTTGCTCTGTTAATTTACATCATGAATATTCATCCATATCCATCTATTAGCACCCGACTTTTATGTTTTTTAAGATGCTAATGACGAGCTTACATTTTCCCAAAGATTCCTTCTTTCCTTTGAGCCATTAATGGAGGGACTATCAAAGCACACATAAACACTGTTGACTCATTTTTTATGGAGGATGGGTCACCGAATACTAAAAGCGATTCTTTCAGAAACATTGTTATTAATAATATTAAAATAGAAATTACTGACACAGTAACTCTCAACAAGTTGTTTTGGTAAAATTGTTATTACATATTTTGTGTATTGTCCTCTGTAATGGCGTCTGGTTTTAGTAGAATTATTTACAACTGTTAGATGTGTAAAAGAATCAACTTCTCGGTACGTATAACTCAGCTTCGTTCTCAATCTCACTATTGTCGGCTCCTAAAATACCAATCATCACTATCTTCAGCTAAAGAGTGTACAAACATACGAAGGACACTCATACAACTCATTAACACAGTAAAATAATCAATATGTTTACTTTTGTTTCATAGATTTCGAAAAATTACTTTGTTGAAAACTTTTCGATTTAAAACAATAAAAGGAAAGAGGCACTCACATTATGAGAGCGAGATCAGGAAAAATGAAATAAATAAGTACTTTCTGTAATTTGCACAAACTTTTCCTATTGACAATAAACTAAAACTATTCAATGAACGATATGAAAATACTTCATGTTACTTAGCACACCCAGTAAAACGAGATTCCAGAATGGATTACAATCTCTTACTAAACAATTCCTTTCTTCGTCTGAGTGAATTTGTATTACGACGAAAAGTTTATAATCGAAGGAAATGTTGAAAAGCAGAGTTAAATCCTTTTTCGTGTCATCAGGTCCTGGAAAGAGAGTNTTCCTGGAAAGAGAGTCATCTTCATCGGTTTAGATTTGCACGTCATTTACAACAATGCGACTGTCTTTGTAAATCGAAGTTAAGAAAAACCGTTTATTTTCTCATTATTGCGAATCAAATCCGGGAAATTTTTAAACACTCAAAAAGGACTTTCGAAATGGAATAGTCACATGAGTTCGTCGATTTTATCTGTCGTATCTTATGAGTCAAGGATGTGTTTTTATTCTTTCGAGAATTTTTCAATATGTTGTGTTTTAAATAGAATTCTGGTTTTCGTCTCACAGGAATATTGAGGAAGGAAGTCAAATAGAAAAAGAGAACAGATGAATTTTCGAAACTTGTATGAGTAATAACAACTGGATTATGGCGGTACATAAATGTTTTATTTAAAATTATCTTGTTGACTATTGCTTTCATTTCAAATTCTTCCGAGTAATTTACCAGTCATTGCCAATACCGTAGTTTTCTGGCCAAAATCACTCCTTGTTTCGGAATATGATACTCGGAAGGTGTTTTTGTTGTCTCCGAAAATAATGGTTCGATCTTCTTCAATTTATTTGGACTAAAGTACTCAATATTTATTGTTTATGAGATGTGATGAATAAATACTAATATCATATCGTAAAATGATTTATCTGTGAGAAACTAATATCTGCGGAAGAAGGTATCTGTGGAAAATCTTCGCAGTCTCGGTAGTCGTCCGTCTGCGCCCCAGTGTCGTAATCGCGCAGAAACATAAGAGGCCTGTTTCTCTTTCTCTTTTTTATCGGAGGAATTGCTTCTCGGATCGAGAGAGAGAGAGAGAGAGACCCAAGGACCCAGTGGAGGTGTGGATCGAAGAAACGTTGCTCCAGCAATAAGGACAAAACTTTTTTTTTGTGGGGCTTTGTGGCTTATGTCGACATCAAAGGTCATTGGAGCCCGAAAAACTTGTACAGGTAGGGAAAGTGCAGTTACGCACTAGGGAGAGCCAACATGACTCCCCCCGCGTGTGGGACTCGTCGAATGATTCAACCATATACCCACTAAAAACCCTCCTGATCTTCAACACACCAAAACATATCTCACAACATACATCAAATGGAGGGGGGGCTACAATGAGGGGGGCACATAACATGAGGGGGGACAAAAATGAGGGGTAGGACAGAAAATGAGAAGAATGAGGAAAATGAACGATACCCTAGCCCTCGCAACCTAGTAGCGTCGGGATCGAAAAGAACAAGAGGTGACCAAGGAAGGTCAGGAAAGAGAAAGGAAGGAGCATGGCACAATTAAGTGGAAGCAATGCCAGACTCAGCTCGGGGCCCCGTGTTCGCCAAACACGTACTCACTAGATATAAACCCCCTGGGGGGTAAGGACGAAATGTAAAGACCACACGCTACTTCGAGGTGGTTGGATGGTGGTTGACGGTTGTGAAGAAGAAGGAAGGAGGAGGAAGAAGAGAGTAATTAGAGGAAGGGGGAAGTCCCTTAATGACCGAGTATTGGAAACGAATCTAGCTACACTCCAAGTGATGTAACTTAACTAAAAATTATGCAATAGATGGCTGCCTAACACGAATTTCAAACTTAAACGAATTCAAGTTATTTCCAAATAAATATTAATAGTAGTCACAAAAGCGATTGTTTACTGTAAAGAAATACAAGTTGACAACACAACAAACAAAGACGCAAGGTCATGTGTTGGTTCCGCACTTCGCTTGATGCAGAGAGAACAGAAGAACAGCGCCACAAGAGGAAGTGCGATTGGTCGACGTTTTTAGAAATACGAATGTCTTGCCAACATAACGAGAGATACAAATGGTATTACTCTTATGGACGATGGCGAAGTAAAAGTTTTGGCAACACTGTGCAAAAGCGCTATACCAACATCCCGCTAGTTAGACTCACAACAAATAAATAGTTTATTGTGAAGAGAGCTGTTAAAAAGTGCTTAAGAACCACGTTGAGGGCAACGAAGTAATTCACTGCGACTAATATACGATAAACTATTAATCACTGTGCCTTTCGGTTCATGATTTTTCTTCTTCCGAAGTTAAATTTTCTCGACGCGACGAAGAATCTTTTGCAAGAGTAGTTTTTTATTATCGTTTGTTGCAGCATTTTCTGCTCCATCTTCTTCATCTAGTTTCCTCTTTCTTGACGTTTTACTGCGTTCTCTTTGCTCTTCCTTGTCTGTTAACGCTGTCGCATCCTCTCATCTCCATCGAAACAAAACCTGAAAAAGCAAGAGAACCTCTTCATGTTGAAATAAATATTCTGGCAATTGATTCTCAGACCCAAGTTTAATAAACAAGTTTTATTTTTCTTGGACCAAAAATATTTTATCTACTTCAGAGAAGTATAAACAATAACAATAATTATTTATAACATCTTTAGAGGCTCTTTTCCTGGAGAAAAAAAACCTTTTCATGTAACTTGTATATTTTTGACATTTCAAGTTGTTCAATGATTTATTTTGTTTGTCTTGATTTGACTCAATCATTTTACTTTTATCCCGATGGTTAAAATGTAATTAATACATGTTCACAATGTAATTGTTTAGAAGACAATGTTTAGAGTGTAAGTTTGTTAAAACGAGAGTATAAACACGCTGCAGTGAGCTCTTAACCCGAATCAAGGGGAAGTTGTAAGACGACGACTGACTTACTATGTTCTGCGAGCTGACCTTCATTTACTGTGTGCAATGGTCAGTATTTTTTCCTTATTCCTTCGTAAATTATTTAGTAAAATGAGGAATAAAGGTTATTCTTATAGCTTTGAACAGTGACTACTTTACTCCATGTATCTTCTGCTCTTGTTGAGTCGAATTGGTCATAATGTCTCTCAATTTGTCACTCATCGTGACGCCTTCAATCCTTCCTCATTTCACGTATCTCTTCTTCAAGTACAGTCACCTTCCTTTTCATTTACATCAGTATAATTCCTTTAACTTTTCCCCTACTTTTTGTTGCCTGGTTTAAAATTTCCTTTCGACATACGATTTGCTCCATTTTTGCCTCCAAACACATTTTTCCTTCTCTCAGATTACTTCCATATTCCATCTTTCTGACGATTCACAATATTACTTTTCGTATTATCTATCCTTCCGTTGTTCGAACTGCTCAACAAATGCGCCGAGCGAAACTCGGGCCGCGCCTCGCTTCAATACAAGGATCTTTGATGGAGACCCTCTCCAATCTCAACCAACTCGTCTCCGTCTACCTTCTCTAACAACCCACATCAGCCAATCACAATACTTGTCTGCTCTATGACTCTAATGATATGCCTCCTGCTTCACCATCATAATCAATCACACTAATTAAATTATTTACGTCCATTTGTCAATTCTATTATTGTTCAACATATTCTACGACTTTTATATGCATAGTGCACTTTCTTCGCGTCACAATGTTTCGAACGTGTTTGGGATCTTCGTCAAGCGCCACAAATATCAATGTCAGTGTTTCGAAAAACCCAACATACACGGTTAAAACGATCGTTCAGGTAACGGATTACAAAACACCCGCAGCGGGCAGTCAACTCTTGCTTACCGGTGTCTCTTGCGCCTGCGCAGTTTTGCAAAATCGAGATTTTGCCGCTTAAAAGATTTAATATGTTTGGTCAGTGTCCTTGGAAACACCGAGGCGACAGAGCGCTGCTGATCCCGCGAAGAATAGTTCCCACTTCTACTAACAGAGAGCGTCACGAACCTAACTGCCGCCAATTGAACAGACAGGGAGGCAGGCGACGAGGCTGCGTATTAGCAGAAGCTCGGAAAAGGAGTAAAATACGTATTGTATCTTTATGAAATTCATTTTTTAGTCATTTTTTCATACTGAAACGACTTATAACTATTCGCATTATTGAATAGTGAGAATTTACTTAGTCAATTCAATGCATTATTGATCAAACCAATAAAAAGTTATCTTGACAATGAAACTATTTTTTAGAGCACCCAATCAGAAAATTTTTACCTCAACAATAAGCTGCATTTTTTATTGACTCTTCCTTATTCTTGTTGGTGAATTGTTAGCAGATGTTTGGTGTGTGTTGGAGAGTTGAACGTGTATGGAGCTCTTATGTTTTGTGACACGGAGAAATGAGTGTTTACCAAAAGCAGAAATCATTCGCATGTCATAGAACAGTACGTCATAAAACACCAACTTGCCTTGTTTCCAGCGACATCCGAAGACGATTTTTCATCAAGCATTCACAATTAATCTGTCTCTCTATTTCCATCATTCATGTCCATTAAAATGGCCGACAACATGTGCCATAATACATTTTATCATATATATTAATAGTGCTAATTTGCTGCTAATTAAGTGTTTCTCCCGATATTGCCACTCTCTCAGTTATCGGGAGTTTCTGTATTAGAGGACAAAGAAGTGGCAAATTCAGGAACAGCACACTCAATTAGAATAAAATTAGCACTAATTAATGTGTATGTTAAAAATGTATTCTGCCATATGTTGTCTGCCAGTTTAATGGACGTTATCCTTTAGCACACAGAGACCGTCGCATTTTCTCATCTCCCTTTATTCGCCTCAACGCGTCTCATCGCTTCGCATCGAGCAACGCGGTTGCAAAAAGCGTTTAACGATTGAATGGCAAGTGAGCGTCGCGTCCAACTGCCCAACTGCCCAACGGCCCAGCCGCTCTCTCCTTCTGCGTGAACGCTCCGAAGCTCGCACTCTCTCTCTCTCTGCCCGTGCATCACTAAAAAAATAAATTAATATTACGGAGCTGCCAATAAAATGTGCTGAATTGAAGAAAGTCGGAAAGAGGAAAATAAGATAAGGCCGGGTGGACTTAAGGAGTGCAGTGGACAGCGCACTTGCGGTCAGAGTAGGCGGTCCCGGGTTGGAGTCCCGGTTCGTCACAATTTTCTATCTGGGGGTGAGGATGCGTTGTTGTGAATTAGATGATTTATCACGAAGACACAGAATTTTTCAATCGCTTCCACAGAGAAAAAAGTAAAGGAAAGGAAAATATTGTACATTAATATATTAATAATTTTGTCATTTTCAGTAATATTTCCGTAATGTTTAAAAATATTACGACAAAATGTACATCACTTTGGGAAGTTTAAGACAAAAAAAATAAATAGAGAAGGTAAAATAAAAGGGACAACCACTTCGGGTACTGAAACGTTGATGAAGAACAAAAAAAGTAAAATAGAGGATAAAGTAGACTAGAGAAAGAAGAAATGAAACAGGATGATAGAGTGAGCTGCATTTTCAGTAAATGAGTCGATATCGGTTCTGCATTCCACGCACAATTTGATTTCACAGGGATTTGCAGCAGAGGTCGGAGGAATTCACTAAATAGTAGCATGTCTGTCTCTCCTTTTTTTTTACCGTTTTATCTCTTTGTATTTTTTTCTCTCCGATGAAGTCCATCTCTGCATTTTTATTACACTGTCTCACTCTCTTGTGATATAATTTTCATTTTTTACAATTCATGTGTTTTCCTGGGATTAGAATTGAGTTTCATTAGTGAATCGCTAAATAAAATATTCTGTCTGGCCGCCATTCTCTCTTCATTTACATCTGTTACAAATTAAACGAAAATGAAACGTGACATGTTTAATTCGATTTTTATTCCTTTTATTTAATTTAATTTGTTTTTCATTACGTCAGAAATATTCTATAACCTGTAAACGTTTCAAAGCAACTGCCATAGGAACAAAAATTGAAATTTCATTCATTATATATATACCGAAAATATCAACAACAAAAATTTAAGGTAAGGAAATAGTTTGATTTGTAATTATGTTTCCTAAAAGACCTCATGGACATTGAAAATGATACAAACTAGTTTGTACCAGGTTCGGAAATTTGGCTAATACATCAAACCACTGTTCACTAACATATAATAATATAATGATAATAATAATTATTATTATTACTATATAACTCCAAATGGACATATTACCCGGTATCAGAATATAAAGAAATGCCATAAACACTTATATATACTAATGTGTCTTATGAACACTTATATAAAATATAAAAAAATATTGACTACAGAGAATTGAAATTAAAAATTGATAACTCAATGATTAAAGTAATATTAAAATATAAAAACAACTAAAAAATAATAATTACTTACTTCATTTTCTACGGCGGATGACCCGAACATTTGATTTACCCCTTTAGTGCACTTCACTTCAAATTTCCTTCTTCCTTCCTTCCCTTTCTAACTCACGNCACTGCCACTATCTTCCCATCTTCTACATTAACGCACCCTTTCTTCCAGAATTGGCCTCTCACCCTGTGAACAGATGTAGAGCTCGAAATCTTTTCCGCAACCGACGCAGAGAGGCATCAAATTCCAGTCTCCAATCGTTCTCTTGAGTGTGGATTGCTCTTGTTCTCTCCGTGTTCTCGTTGCGCGGTTGAATCGTGAAGGTTACGTAGAAACTGTTAATTTATTTATATGAAAATAAATAAACCAGTTCGAAAAAAATTAATTTAATTGATAAAACTTAACAAATACGTGAGTATGAAGTAAAATTAGATCTGGTCGGTTTCTAGCTTTGAACTCAGTGGCGCGACGCTGCGCACGGGTCATGAAAGGGAGGCGAAAGGATTCTGAATGTCACTGCACTGGAAGCGATGTTCACAACACCCGACCACCAGATGTATTCACAATGCTGTCTCTTAAATACAAAATATTCAATATTTAACAGAAACTGTTTATTACTTGAACACCAGGGTGTAGGGCTGTGTGTAGAAGAATAGCTTATTCATGTTGCTGATGTAACGCAAACTAGTACTTGACGTGTCGCAGTGGCCTGTACTGGCGTTGTGTTCACATGGCCGAACTGCCTCCGAGGCACGTGCGAAAGCCAAACGCTGATTGGCTGCTTGGAGGCGCCATTGCCATTTCGCCTGAGATCAAGCGTACTGCGTGGCGCTGCCATTTTATGCGCCCGAGGAACAATGTGACGTGACGTGACCAGCTGCTATTTGATTAATGTCATTCCATCACTCCCGTGAGTGGGAAGGTGCTAATGGGCGCGAATGCGTTTTAAATATGAAAACATATG
This sequence comes from Laupala kohalensis, assembly GCA_002313205.1. Lineage (NCBI taxonomy): Eukaryota > Metazoa > Arthropoda > Insecta > Orthoptera > Trigonidiidae > Laupala > Laupala kohalensis. The sequence goes on from NNCF01129225.1 coordinate 234,711, forward strand.
AAACTGAAACAACTAAAAAGTTAATAAATATTTATAGAACATTTTAACGGCGAATGACCCGAACATTTGACTTCCCCCTATAGTGCACTTCATATTTCTCTAGGCTAGATTCTCTAGGCTTTGTCTAGGGGCGTGTTTATTGTAACAATAAATCGTGAATTTAGTGTTTTTTCAACTCTTTTTTAAACACTATATTCAGAATAATCTATAGTTCGATATAACTTGTACATGTAAATTAGAAACATATTGACATTATATATGTATTATAACTGTCTCTTATACACATCTAGATGTGTATAAGAGACAGATGTTTAGAGTGTAAGTTTGTTAAAACGAGAGTATAAACACGCTGCAGTGAGCTCTTNCGTGGTCATACGCAGTTTGTACTGTTTTTTGACAATAAATTTATTAAATTTATTAATATTAATATACAATCTTTAATTCAACTTTATTGTTATGAACAGCGCATCTTTGTTTGCATAGTAATACATATAATTAATCAATATCGACCTATTGAGAGCAGATAATATACTTAGTGAAAAACATCAAAGATCCACTAATAACAATATAAAAAACATGAGAACAATAGAAACCCTTCTGAAATTAAAACTATATTAAAATTTATAAAATTCACAATGTTTTGGTGCATTGGTACTACTGTCACGTGAGTTAAAAACATTACAAAAGAAATGTTCAAGTCAAACTAAAAGGAAAAGATATTACTGGTACATTCAAGGTTGTAGAGGGGGTAAGCATCAAAGGAGCCTATGACAACGTATTGGGTATCATAGAACATAAAACCACGAACCATCACAGTTCAAATTAAAAATCATCAATAGATAAAGTTACAAATAATTTTGAGGGATCATTTTGCAAATTATTAGTATTTTTTGTACTTTTTACGAATAGCATTTCATAAATGTCACGTTTGTAAAAATTATTTTGGTACATCCCAATCAAATACACGACTATTATCTAATCCCTGGTGTGAAACAACGTACTATTTTAATGAATAAAAAAATAACTTTCTTCTTCTCTATTTCACAGATCAGCCCGAAGGATTTACATGTGTGGTTACGGAATATGGATAATAAAAATGCAATATGATCTAATATTTACTCAGGTCATCCTATGAGGCTCCTGAGTAAACTTAATATGTGATTAATGGTATTAACATGAAACTTAACTTATTGTGGGATTAATGGTAATTACATGAATTTGGGGAAATGAAGAGTATATTATAGAACCGCACGCCATTTAGCTTATATGACATTTTGTGAAGGTTTTCTTAATCTTGGGTGTAGAAGATGAGATATGTCCTAGGGAAATAGTAGAAATATTTGGAGCTGAGGAAAGTTTTTCGATATATTTTATGTTGAGATAAGTGATGTCGGTGCAGAATGTAAATGTCTTTTTTTCCGTGTACCCGACATGTGGACAAAAGATGTGCGAGATGCCTTTCAGTCAGAGGGAAATGACGAAGAGCCTGGAATCGAACCCGGCACTCCCGCTTTGATGGCAGGGGTGTTCACCACTACGCCACCCATCCAACTTCAACAACTGTACACCAAATTTCACCCAGACCTAAACCCCGGAAGACCTGAGAGAGATCCTCACACAGGAGATAAGTGAATGAGCGAGCACCCAAAGCTGTGGACACTCTTATTAACCGGTTAAACACTTAATCCACGTGTTAATGGTTTGTCACGTACATATTTCTTTCGCCCACCTTACACGTGGAGAAGTTATGTGATAAATTTTTGCCAGGTGAAAATGGCGAAATCTATTGATTTAAAACATTTCATAAAAAAATAAATATTGAGTACTTTAGTCCAAATAAATTGAAGAAGATTGAACCATTATTTCCGGAGACAACAAAAACACCTTCCGAGTATCATATTCCGAAACAAGAAGTGATTTTGGCCAGAAAACTACGGTATTGGCAATGACTGGTAAATTACTCGGAAGAATTTGAAATGAAAGCAATAGTCAACAAGATAATTTTAAATAAAACATTTATGTACCGCCATAATCCAGTTGTTATTACTCATACAAGTTTCGAAAATTCATCTGTTCTCTTTTTCTATTTGACTTCCTTCCTCAATATTCCTGTGAGACGAAAACCAGAATTCTATTTAAAACACAACATATTGAAAAATTCTCGAAAGAATAAAAACACATCCTTGACTCATAAGATACGACAGATAAAATTGACGAACTCATGTGACTATTGCATTTCGAAAGTCCTTTTTGAGTGTTTAAAAATTTCCCGGATTTGATTCGCAATAATGAGAAAATAAACGGTTTTTCTTAACTTCGATTTACAAAGACAGTCGCATTGTTGTAAATGACGTGCAAATCTACACCGATGAAGATGACTCTCTTTCCAGGAACTGATGACACGAAAAAGGATTTAACTCTGCTTTTCAACATTTCCTTCGATTATAAACTTTTCGTCGTAATACAAATTCACTCAGACGAAGAAAGAAATTGTTTAGTAAGAGATTGTAATCCATTCTGGAATCTCGTTTTACTGGGTGTGCTAAGTAACATGAAGTATTTTCATATCGTTCATTGAATAGTTTTAGTTTATTGTCAATAGGAAAAGTTTGTGCAAATTACAGAAAGTACTTATTTATTTCATTTTTCCTGATCTCGCTCTCATAATGTGAGTGCCTCTTTCCTTTTATTGTTTTAAATCGAAAAGTTTTCAACAAAGTAATTTTTCGAAATCTATGAAACAAAAGTAAACATATTGATTATTTTACTGTGTTAATGAGTTGTATGAGTGTCCTTCGTTTGCTTGTACACTCTTTAGCTGAAGATAGTGATGATTGGTATTTTAGGAGCCGACAATAGTGAGATTGAGAACGAAGCTGAGTTATACGTACCGAGAAGTTGATTCTTTTACACATCTAACAGTTGTAAATAATTCTACTAAAACCAGACGCCATTACAGAGGACAATACACAAAATATGTATGCATAGATTTCTTCCGTGTACCCTACACGTAGAGAAGATATATGATAACTCTCAGTCAGGAGTAAATTGCGACGAGGTGGGAGTCGAACCCGGGTCTTCTACCGTGTTCGCAGGGGTGCTAACCACTACACCACCCACAACTGTGCACCATTTTCACCCAGACGTAAACCCCGGAAGATCTGAAACACATTCCATTCATTTCTCGTCACCATATTCAGCTGACTGGTAGTTATCACAAGGTTGAGAAAGTTTTCTTGGATACCGTGGGTTTCGACTAATGATATTGTCAAAAAAAACATGGAACCATATTTAACGTGGAGTTTTATTTTGAAAAAAATGGAAGGGGTGGCAGTGGACGTATTTGAAGTGGCGTACGTTAAAATAGATGGGATGAATGTTTTGTTAAATTGAGCTGAGTTTGTGTGTTTAAGGCTATATGAACGAATTAATAAAATATAAAGTTACATTCTTAATTTTTTAGAAAATTGGTGATGATACATTATTCAAACAACGACTAAACCGTTCGATCATACTTTGCGCGTTTCCAATCTCCAAAATTATAAGATTTCTTTTATTGTGTATTCTTTTCAAATCTTCTCCTGTTTCTCGCTGCATTTCGAGAGCGACTGAATCCTATGTTGATGTGTGTCATTCCTTTCTTTTGCTTTAAGGATCTAATCAATATAACACCATAATTTGGTCAGGGGGTTTCGACAGTAAATGTAACTCGTCTTAAATGTATGTTATGGTCCACAAGTATCCTGAACTATCTATGCAAATATTGTAGCGGTCTTATCTTTTAAATGCTCAAAGGACCACAACTTGCTTTGAAATAAAAAGTAGGAAAACTGAGGAGAGGAGAATAAAGCTCAGACACAAAACAATTTTTTCACTTAAAGCACAAAAAGTCTGAAAACGAAATTTATTGCCATAAAGCAAAATCTCAGCAAAAAGACGGGATTATTCTCGTGTAAGAATAACCTATTTTTTATACAACTACGTAAAACCTCCAATTTGTTTTTTTTACGCGAAATTTTTCTTTCTCTCAGAATATGAAGTGCTGTTTACGAGAATTTGCTATTTGCAGAATCCACAAATACGTTCTATGTGGTGCTGTCGTCAGGAGAATGCTTTTTGCAACTAGTTTGTTCTTTTGAAACGGAAAAAGGTTTTAGTTCAAAAGCGTGATTTTTTACAGTCATAATTGCCCTACACGTGGTCCTATGCATGTTGAAACTGTTCCTTTGGCAATAGATTTATTTATTATTAGATATTTATTTATTTATGACCCCCCAACCAATAAATAAAGAGTAGAATTAAGTCAAGTCATTAGTGAAAATGAGAGCTTGGTCTGTATTATAATTAAACTGGGCATGGCGTGAAATATTGACGCGTGAAATATTCATAATAATATTTAGTGTTTTTATTTCCATGTAGAAGTTTTATTCGGCGGACCACCATTTAAATTGGTTGTCTGATTTTTATTCCTTCTCTCTAATAAAAATGAATACAACAGATTATATATATATATA
>NNCF01129227.1:0-29975 GCA_002313205.1 Laupala kohalensis
CTCTTATTGTCCAATACATGAACTATGAACTATAAACAATAGAATATAAAATAGATTTTTCCGAATTCAACACAAATTTTGGGAAAAGTGCGCGCATGAACTATTGGCCTCTCGAGAGATCTCCACTATGATGCTCGTTGGTTGTTTATCTGTTAGATCATAGGCTCTGAATCTGGGAATAAATACCCAAGCCGGGGTAAAACTGCTCTTCTGCGGGGGGAATAATGTCAATGAATCTAATTCTTGGATATTAAAATCATTTTCTACTGATGATGAAATTTTTAAAGACAAAAATGTGTCAGCCAAACAATTATNAATGTGTCAGACAAACAATTATGATCTCATTTTTACTTTTTCTCTTTTTGTAGGGTTTTACGGCTCTTCGACATCAAGGTCATTGGAGCCCTAAAAACTTGTACAGGTAAGGAAAATGCTGTTACGCACTAGGGAAAACCAACACGACTCTCTCCGCGTGTGGGACTCGCCGAATGACTCAACCATACCCACTAAAAACCCTCATGAATTACAACAAACAAAAATACATCTCAAAACTAAAAATCATAACATTGAAGATAAAAAATGAGTGGGCAACAAAAAATGAGGAAAATGAAAGAAACCCTAGCCCTAATATCGTCCGGATCGAAATGAACAAGAGGTGGCCAATGAAGGTCAGCAAACAGAAAGGAAGGAGCCTCGCACAAGTAAGAGGAAGTAATGCCAGTTCGGGGCCTCGTTTTTGCCAAAAACATACTTACTAGATGGACGTCCCCTGGGAGGATGATCTCTATTTATAATTCACAGTTAAACATAAAAATTAAATTTCAATCCATAAATTCGTAGTCTAGACAAAATAAAACTGGTCCGGTAAAGCATTTTAATTCTAACACGGATCTGACCCTTGGTAATGAACAGGAAAAGTGTTCTTTACAAAAAATGAAGAACGACCAATGGTGACGTCGATGAAAATAGCGCAAGCAACAGAACACACCACGTTAAGAACATTTTCATGATATTCACCTTATGAAAAAATTCAAGGGTAATGTAGTCCTCACACAACTGGAAGATCTACAGCAGAAAATTGAAAAAGTTATTGCTGCTATCTCTTATCACCCCTGGATTTATTCCTTTAAATTTAATTTATCTATAAATATTTTCCATTTTCCAAAGTAGAATTTGTAAATGGAAAGTATACCGTGCTATGGAAGCTTATCTACACGGAGAGATAGGAGGTAGGAGTTAGATGGGAGCCTATAGTTGGTAGATGAACCGGTTAGCTCAGTTTACCAACAACTTGGAACACATGGAGNCCACATGGAGGGGTTAATAGAAACGGTTAGTAACAGACTTATTGATACCAGCAGGAGGTGGATAGACGGAAGAGGATTCCCACAGCAATATGAACTGGGGCGTTAATGTGAANACACATGGAGGGGTCAGTAGAAATGGTTAGTAACAGACTTATTGATACCAGCAGGAGGTGGATAGACGGAAGAGGATTCCCACAGCAATATGAACTGGGGCGTTAATGTGAAAAGCTAGAAATTTTTCAGACCGCACCAGAAAATGAACCCGGGATAATTTGGCGAAGAGCAACAACGCAACCACCTGAGCCATTAGAGGGGCTTGTCTATAAATATAGATGAAAATTGTTAATGTTAGTACAGTTTAGTAGAATGTGTCGCCTGTCACCAATGAAATAATGAATTACCTCATAAGAATCTGTCGAAGGAGAACCTGTGATTCTCTTCGTGTCATGGAATAGCGTGCCTGAAGTTATTGACTCTTTCTGCTGATATAAGAGTGACGTGTCGCCAAATCCACCAGACGCAGAGCACGAACAGAATGCCGATCCATGCTTGTCTATTCAATGTCACGCTCTTTATACACGTATCAAAATATTTTTATTTTAATAAAAATGAAATATCAATCTTGTTTACCATGAATTTCAATTCTGTATTTATTACAACAGGTCAATGTATTGTTTATTCCATCATTGTACCCATTGTTTCGTGTCATAAATAAAGAAGTAGAACCCTAGAAACGATTTTTAATAGTATTTAGTGTATGGCAGTAAAAAAAATTCTTTCTTTAGCGGAACAATATAAAAATGTTATTATTTATTTAAACTACCATGATCCCATCCAAGAGTTCTCAACATCGCTATAATAAATATACTTCGTAATTAACTTCCTCTTGGTCCAAGGAATAGTTACACATAATAACACAAATGCCAAACATTTTTCGCTCATTTTGTAAATAAAAGGTCTCTTAATGACAAATGAAAATTTCAGCACAAATTTAATTTCGAATCATTAAAGGCTGATTGTAGCGTATTACCCAAAGCAAAACAGGGGCAGCTCAAGAGAAAGACTTCACGGTGGGAGGTCATTCTCAAAAGCTATTTAATAACATAATGTCTGATAAATATTTTTAAGAAAAATAGTAAAATCTTCTCATGGATTGAATAATTTAATTACTGTCGTTATCCTAATCATTTTATAGTACATTTACTCCAATCATTGAAATTTAATAATATTTAGTTATATAACAATCAAAATTACATTCCGGAATCAAAGTTATAAAAACAATCAATCATGACTTTAAGGATACAAGGTTTAAAAAAATTAAATTTAAAATTATAAAATACTTAAACATATTGTTAATCTACCAATTTCTTTATATTTACAACAATTCTCAAATACGCAAAAATTATTTCCCTAATATAATACAAATTGGTTATGAAATCTATGCTGATTTTATATTTTATAAACAAGAAGAGCACAGTTGTTCTGAATAGTAAGAATCCTTCACTGACATATCGGAAGATTAAGTATTTTCGATTTAAACTCTTTGAGAGAAGACCAACCCCTAATATCGTCTGGAAGTTTGTTCCATTCTATAATCACAGTCAAATTGAATGAGTTATGAGTATAATTTTGTTTTGTATCGTGGTATCTGTAATAGATGAGCTTCATTCAGTCTGGATGTTGTGAGAAAATAAAATTTATTCGTCCGGTTTTGTGGTGTCTGAAAAAGAATTATTTTGAACAATAGATTGAGGCGATGTTTCTTGTATCGATTTTTGGAGGCGTAATATGTCATTATCATTGTAATATATGGATATGAGATGTAACTTTCAGATCATAAATATACAAGACACAAGTGTTTTACAGTAACAGAAGTATATCTCCTTGTTTGCAGTTTTCGTCATTGTAAACTACATCACAATAATCGAAATGAGTGTATATGGATAAATAGACGAAAAGAGATTTTGAGTTTGTAGATCAATACTTGCTTGTGAATTTCAACGTGTCAAATTTAGAAAATATTTTCTATTTAATGGAGTTACGAGAGGCGGTCCGACCAACTTCACATTGACGCACGACGTGACCCGTGCATGAAGTAAAATACACAGGAAAAATTAAGAATATGAGTAATAGTTTGTACAGCTATTTCCGACATACGTGTGAACGGTTTAACATTTATCATACGTAAGCCATTATATTTTAACTATAATGATTTAATTATTATGGAGGATTCATCATGTTCAGCACTTTTGAAAAAGAGTCGTTCTCAAGAGATTTTATCGGTTAATTTTAAATTAGTGTCTCAATTTTTAGTGTGTTTTTTATGCTGAGTGACATGCTTACTATTTATTAATTTACAGAATCCAAGAGTTTATCTTTAATATCAGAGCTTTTATCTTTATTGACTCTAATCGATTGTAGATTTTTCCTGAGACTTTTTTTTATTAGTCTCACTTAGAAAGAAAATCTGAAAGAGACTTATTTTGAAGTTCCGAATCTTTCGAGCGATAAGGTTTCTTAGTTTCATATAACCTGATTTGCTTTCGTCCGATGTAACACACTGCAAATACGCATCACGGTTTCTCATGAAGGTTTTGATATTGTCTGCGAGCCGTGGTGCGGCGAATTTAGTTATACGAAACGCCTTTTGATAGGCATGTTTATCGAATACACAAGTAACAATAGTGATAAATACTTACACTTTATCATTGATAGTAAGATCGCGATAAACGTTTGACCAAGGAGAAGAGTAAGCGTCGGCGGGAAGTGATTTAATCAATTTGATTATAATCCCTGCAGTGCAGTACCTTGGATTCATACTTTGGACAATTAAAGAAATTGCTGAATTTGTGAGATCATGCATAGCAAATCGTTTCGTAATATACACGATTTTTCATCTTTTGAATGCACCGATCATACTAATTTCCAAGTAGCATGTAATATGTAAAAATGTAGCGCATTGTCTTCTATGTGCTTGCAATGCCTGCGTAGAATGGATTTCTGTGTTTATTGGGACCAATTGGATGGGATAATCAATTGTAGGTTTTAATACTTCGGGTTTTGGACATTACTCTCTTCTTTTGCAATATCCCTATTTCTTGTTTGTTTGGCGGGACTAATTGGTGTTTAAAATTATAACCGACATTTAAATATGCTAATCAATACTTGTATCAATCATTAATATAATACCCCGAATTTCAAAACCTTAGGTACGTACATGGCAACGTACGATGTTGTATTTTATTCAAATGATTCCTTAAACTGATGAAAAAGATCGAAAATTAGATAGTATAAATAACTGAGTAATTTTCTTTAGCGTGTATAATATAGCAGGAGATAGTTGGTTTGTTTTCACATCCCACGTGATCGCATGTTACTTATCAAAGAGGGTAATATAAATGCAGTTCTAGCACTGCTTATACTTAGTGCAGTTTCGACAATGTATTCCTAATGTTCATCAAATTTTGGATTCCATTTCCTAATATATTTCTGTAGGTTTCATCCAGACGGCGAGATTTTTCTGGCAGTAATATCTTTAAATTAGTTAATATACAAATATAAGCTATACAAAAATACAGTAAATAACCTACAAATTTTAAAATTATTAACAGGTACGTTATTTTTTATTAACTTCTAATATTTTAATGAAAAAATGAATGTTTCCCTCTTGTGTTCCAAATCAAAAATTTAATAAACGTGCATTCAATTGTTAATTTAATTCGGAAAATAATTCTCATTTAGTTTTCTAGTACACATAACGATAGCGAATTCACGACACAATTTTAAAAGTGTTGGTTGGAGACGTTTATTTAACAATCATTTATTGTGCAATATTGTTTGGGGGCAAATAAAGTGGCGAGGAGCAAACCTTAGTTTTTATGAGGACATCTGAAGATTTTTGATTATGTGACTCCACTTGACTCAAATTGACGATCTTGTTGCTCGAATATCCGTAGCTGCAGCACATATGCATGAAATACCTGGCACCTTTGAATGTGGACGCCTGTCGTTCCACTGATACTTTTACGCATGTATCACTGTTGGTGGACGTAATTTTGAAACTTAGCTTTTCCTTTAAGCACAAATCGATTCTGATAAAATATGCCAAACAATAAGGAAAAAATTTCCCACTCTCCTTATCTTTACTTTTTCCCTTTTCGTGTGAAACTGTCAATCTTAGTTCGTAAGTTAGGTCTTATAAAAAAGAAATTTTTAAATAGTATATTACAAATTTGTCCCTAACACCAAAACATTTTGTCATTCTCTAAAAATATTAATCGGTTTGAACTCCTTTTTGTTTACAAGAATGTAATAATGTCGTTTGTTATGAGCTTGAAATGAAGTTGAATCTCTTTCATTGCAACATGTGATATCGTCTTCAGATACATGCTGAGTAGAATGAACACGTAATTAAAATTGACAAGCTAAGGAATTCAGAATAGATATATATCAACAACCTAAATATTATACTATGATCAAACCATTCAATTCTTCTTAAATTTAAACATTATTTCTTTCAACATATTTATTAAACATTGTTTTACAAAACTCTGATTTTAGGTTGTGGGCACGAGAGATATCTTTGACAACATGATTAGATTTGCAGTCTTTATTTGTGGCATCTCAAACATCTGCTCCTCACATCGATTGAATCTCCTTCCTCCTCGTTCAGAATCAGAGATTCAACGTCATCTCATCCAGTTGGTGACTTCAGCTTCTGATACTGGTGATGTTCCCCTTCTTGCGCCTCTGCTGGTACTGGGCCTATCACCAATTTCTCTGTACCACTTCAGGGCAGCACCAACTGCACCAACATATATGGGAACGGAGCCTCTTCGTCTCGGTGCTGCACTGACTCCTGGTCCGACGTATGGACCACGTGCTGGTGCTGCATCTCTTGTGTTGCNTACGAAAGAGGAATAGTCCAATTGGTAGACGAGCTTAGAGCTTCTTCTCTATGGTCAGCGTACACTCGGCTCTTTGTGGTAGGATATAACTTAACCGAAAACACTGATGAGCTCATATCTTCACTAGAACCCATTCATACATCCTCAGTTCTTTGGAAATGGAATAAGATTAAATTTGAGCGTGTCTCTTTAAATTACCATTCTGTACCAAAGACACTACAATACGTGACAAAAATATGTGCTGAGAACTCTATGGATCGAAATATTAAGGCACTCAGTGATCAAGGAAATACTCCAATGACCAAACTAATTGTCCAACGCATTACTGAAATGCGTGACCTAAAATGTGTGAACCTGCAATCAAAGATTATAGGAACTCTTCTCTTCAACGGTTCCTTTACAGGACAACTCGCTGATATCGCTGACGGTTTGACTGCTTTTATTGGTTTTGGTTTTTATTATGAACCTTCTTGGAAATCGATAGTAGAATTCACGTATCCTCATAATAATGATAACTTGTGCATTGAGATTAAGAGATCTCTTCCGCTGTCTTTTGTAGAACTAGTAATCAATATATTCTCCACTGAAATATACATTGTTTCATCCATCACTATTATAATCTTTTGTTTTGTGATTTACTTCGGTACTATTGATCACCATCATTCATTGATATCGTTTGTATTTATATTTATAAAAGTATTTCATTGTTTACTTTTTGGGAACTTTCCTGTCCAGCGTCCACGATTTAACTACTTGTGGATAACGTTATCATTTTGTTGTACTATAATTGTAAATGTAATCTTGGGTAATATGACCAGTCGATTGTCTATCGTGGAATATCACAGCGAAATTCAAACGTTGAAAGAAGTGATGGGAGTTGTAGATAAAATTGGTACTTACTTTCCTCATGTAGAAACGTTTTGCAGTAAAACTTACCGCGATATCGGGAAAGAACTGCACGGTAAATGTGAACCCCTTTTTTTTGATAAAGATTTTGTTGAGACGCGTGAGAAAATTGTTCGTGGAGAAAAGATGGGATTGCTAACCTTTAGTTCTTTCACAGATATGTATATCAGATTACCAAAATTTCGTATTAATAGCAGAAATGCAATTCGAAAAATTCCACAATGTCTTCTACAACCAGCTTACACGGCTTTTGCCTTGAGTAAAGACATCCCATATTCTTTTAGGATGAAAAAAATCATTCTAGAAATAATTCAGTCAGGACTTTGGGAAAAGTTTTCTAAAGATAGCAAAGATAGTTTTGTTATTAAGAATGGTGGCACATTTCAGCATTCTGAAGGAAAAGCTGTTTCTACAAAAAGATCATTATTAATGAGTGATCTCTATTACGCTTTTTATTTTTGGATTTTACTACTTACTTTTTCCGTTTTAGTTTTTCTTTCCGAACATTTGAGACATAATGGTAATCTTCTATTGCATTTTTTCCATAGCGTCTACACTTATGTAAAGTTTACTTGATTCGGAACCAAAGTCAACATGGTCGTCCATGAGACAGATCCTTTCAAGGAGATTTTTCGTATGTAGGTTTGTTCATAGACAAACTTGGTCAAAATTTGGAATGTTTTTTTGAAGCATCTAAAATTTCCTAATAAAACTACCACTGAAATAACAAAACAGTGTTTCTAAAGACCAGAGAGATAAGTATTTATCACAATAATATTGGTACGTCTGTAATGAAAAGTACATTCCAGTAGCCCGTATGCAGAAGGAACTTTATCATAATTTATACATGTATGTTAAACTTTGGATTGTCTTTTTTAAGAAGCGCATAAGTGTTTAGAAACCTTCATTCGTTAACGTAAATTAATTTCATATTATGTTTCCTTTTTACAGTTTTAAGTTAATTCCTAAAACCGTGTTTCGATGTATTAGTCACAGACTAATGTTTCTTTTGTTTATTTAAATCCGATGTTTTAATTACTATTATTTATCCCTGATTCGACTGTGGGTGTAGCAGTGTAGGGTGTCTTGTTATTGTAGCTTTTCGCATGAATGTCCTAGTTTTTATATGAACTGCCTTCCTCTATCCAGCTCCTCTTGGTACCAATTACTGTAACTATTACACACCCTTTCTAGTACCTCTTCATCTGGGCCAAGTTGTTGGTAAATATAACTAACCGGTCCATCTACTAACAAAAGCCTACCACCCACCTTCTACCTCTTATCGCTCCGTGTATATAAGCTTCAATAGCACGCTTCATTTCCCATTTACAAAAACTACAATAAAGAAAAGTTGCACATTTAAGATCTAAGAAGCTCCTAAGGGAACTTCGTAAACAAGGAAAATTCCAATAAAGCGACACGTTCCATAGCCATGCTTCACACAAGGATTTAGAAATTCCACTTCGGGTATGCGATAAATAAATTAAGAAAATTAATTAATTTGGCAACTATTTCCTGTACATACTTCTGTTACCACACTCTGGGTATCGGAGTAACCTTGAATTCAAAGTTTCTAGAGTGAACGAATCCGGATACAATAAAATCGATTCTTTAGTGGACGATGCTATTGTTATTTGGATTTATTGGTTTTAGCTTTTACGATGTAACTTAATTAAATATAATACAAAGAAACATAGTAAAATAATTTTACGCATTCCACAGGAAAATATATTTTGCGAGGATATATTCAGATAAAATTATATATATATACAAATATATTGTAACTGATTTGTTCATGTTCATAAAACAAAGTGGGAGACGTTTGCAAGATGGTCTTGCACCAGGAAAATATTTTCTCGCTTCTACAAAATCAATAAACAATAAAAAAAATTGAGATATATTTTGTTTTCTTTCTTTCTCTATCCTACTTTTCATATTTTGTACCTTATCTATGTTACAATTAACTATTGCATGATTCACTTTCTATAGAATCTTTGACTGTAAGCCCTGTGTTATGTTTAAAAAGTTCTATTAAATGACCCGTAAACTTTCTACAAAAGGACTGTTAACGAAGATAATTCTCTGAGTAACAGAGTGACAATATATGGAAAAAAATCATATTTACATTAAAACACAACATTATCAATAATAATGAAGAATAAACATGATTTAATTTGTGACTCTCAGTTATGATATAGTTCACATAATATTCTGAAACTCTATTGACTTGTTAGAAATCCATAAGAGAATTTACAGACATGGCGGCCAAGTATTGACCATGTTCCCAGCCCACCTCACGTAACGCGAAATCAAAACAGAATTATACAGGAATTTTGTACAGGTTTTGTATAATTTTGTACAAGTAAACTTAAATTTTGTACAATTCGCGGTAATTAGCAAATAACAACCGAAGAGGGGGTGTTGGGGAAATTTTTCGCTAGCCCCCTACAATTATTCCAAAAATTCAACACTGCTGTCGTTTTCTTTATATTTTGCACAATTTTGAACACAAATTGAAAAAGTTAATAACTATTCTTTATAACAAATAATGACGAAATTGTCACCAGCCTCCACCCCAAATTGAATTTACAATTTGAACAGTGCTTGATCGTTTCAATCGTGTGTCTTGGTCGAAACATTACTATCATATTCTTTAACATTTGTATAATTACAAATGTTGGTAACAAACAATAACGAAAATGTCACCAACCACCTCTCCTGCAACACAGATTCAAATGGTAAACAGATCTAACTATATAAGTTTCTAAAATTCATACAATATTGTAAACCAATCGAAAATATTGTTACCTTATTGCTAATAAATAGATTAAGGAAAATATCACCCCCTCACCCCTCACTCGTTTTCTATCACTGAACTGTTATATTATATAGTTATATTGGCTGTAGTTAATTCTAAAGTGCTATAGCTCCAACCACTTAAATATAGAAAAATTTTGACACGTATTACAAAAGAGATTAAAAGAGATGCAAAAAGTCTAAAATTTTAAATAGTTCACAGAGACGCACAAGAGACCCACAACAATATTTCTCATACTATCGTACGATCAGCATCGTTGAAGACATTAAAAAAATTAACTTAAATCCAAAGATTTTAAGATGCATAAATCATAGTCCTTGTTTCTTGAAAAACATACGTTGTATAATTTTGTATTGCGGAATCCGAATTACTACAGAATTCTTATTACTTAATTTAGTTTTTCATGTCGTTGTTAATGAATAAACGTAGTCTGTGAAAGATTCCAAATCGCGTGTTAAATCACGAGTACCGTGGAACTATGATTTCACTAGCAGAATATTTTTAATAAATTTTTAATAAAAGGATTTGTGTTTTACCCATTATTTGTTATTTCTTATAAAACTCACCAGGTATCACGAAATACCGCCCGCGCTAATGGGAAATGTGTTATTTAACATTTTAGTGAACGGTAGCAGGTGCTGTGCATTGCTTCAGTGTAGAGAAGTCCACGGAAAAAGTTAAATGACATGACACGTAGGTGTATCCCATCGGATGTATCTCAGAAGGAAAGGAAGTGTGTTACATTTACAGGCGAAAACCGATTTAAACTTACATTTATTGATCGTATAAAATTTGTTTAAAACTAAATTTCACAAGATTGACACTCATGCCATTCGATTCCTGATATTAAAAACCCCTAAAAATTAAGTCACAGAAAATCCCACCATAAATATACGAGATAACAGACTTAATATTACATTTATTGTTCGCATAATAAAAGTACGATATCTGTATTTTTTCCATATTTTACAAAATTTTTAAGACATTTTTCTGAAGCAAAAAAACCTTTATTCATTTAAAAATTAAGACCCAATAAAGATATTTTTAAAATTTTTAATATATTTTAGGTAAGAAATCTTGACAACTACAAAACTATTATTTAATATGGTCCGTGAGTCAGCACTTTGGGTCAGAAGCAAGTCAATAAGTAGCTGTCCTCGGAAATTTCAAATGTCGTTGGATGTGGTGTAAATCAACATATCAGGGCGACCAGAACCATTAGCTCTTCAGGACATATCCCTTGAAGCTTTGCCAACTTGTTGAATTTCTATGGAAATTTACATGCTTGTAACATTTTTCTGAAAAAGAAATCAAGAAATTTTTGCTGAAATTGTCAACCGTGTTGATAATTATTTGTCGAGGAAAGGTATAGATTATCGTCTGTTTCTGGTGAAATATTTATTAGTATTATTCGTAGTTTGTATGTGCTCTCTAACAAATGCTTTGAAAAATACTATTTTGTCTTTCGAATTAATAACTTTGCACGCAATATCTGCATTTTATGTGCAAAATTTTTCATATATTTTGAAAAAAAAACTTTTTATTTCTGTTTATGTAGGAAGTATGTGGATAATCGCTTATAAATTGTGTAATCAATCTGCAGTAATGGCAAAAACCGTGCCATGTTGCATAGCGTATGTCACCATCATATATTTGATAGTGCTGTAGCATTAATTTTTCTTCTAATGGCGTTTAAAGATAATTTGTTTGTTAATAATAATAAACTTTATAGTAAATATTAATATGGTTAGTGAGGAGAAAGTGGGGTAATTTTCAATTTGATTTTAAAACAATTCTTAACGTTTTTGATAATTCGTCCAAAAAAGAAGGTATCGTGATGAGGAATTGAGCAAACTTTTTCTTAACATATAAGTTTTAAATGGTGTCTTGTCAAAGTACTATTACACGTTTACTATGCATTTCAACCAAATATTACTTATTAATAAATTCGTTTATTTATGGTTTAAATAGACGGTAAAGTGATATTTAAAAGGTAAAATCTATTTGAGCATGCATTACAAATAGAAGTTGTCACAATGAAAAAATATTACATACCTAATTATGAAGTATAGTCTCTTCAATGCGTATTTAATAAACATACATTTATTTTATGGTTGTTTAGAAAACAATAAATGGAATAAAAAGTAAATTTAAATTTCATTCAATTAGAAATATTCTACAACAAATATTAAAGAAACAAATTGAAATATCAATCCGTGAATACGAACGTAATTATGATCATTTATTTGTGGTGCACATTCTTTCGTAATGGTCGCATTATGAAAACTAGAGCGTACTTTTGTGTACCATATCATTTAATATGGTGAATGTGATTCCGCACTGCTTTCAACACACACTAATAATTATTTTTTCATGGAAAACACGCCACGTCGTTCGTGCTCGGTAATGTCGAGCTTCAAATTCTAGATTCGGAGAAGACAGGAACAAAAATTCAAAGAGAATATTGCATGTTTTCGTTATTAAATTTCTAAAAAGATTACATTACCCTTTCTACCTAAAACCCGATATCTCAAATTCACTACGGTCTAATACGTCGAAATATGCGGAACATGTCTAAGGTTGAACAACATTTCTGCAGACATAAGAACCTCTCAAGTAACTCAGCATCTCACGATGTATTGTCAATTAAATGCATTTACTCTCATAAAAAAATAATTTTTATATTCTGTTTCTAAAATGTTAGCTTTTAACTGGAGACTTATATGAAAATTTATGAAGTTTTGTTTTTAGATTCAATTTAATTTGATGTCTTGTTAGAAATAAGGGACTCAAGCCATGTTTATCATTAAGAATAAATTTTACTTTGTTTAAAGACTGTATGTTACTTCTTCGTACTACCTTAAAAAGATAATTAGTACTTANATATATAATATTATATATAAGTACTTATTTTGGATTGTTTAACATTTCTTGTACTTCAGTTTTGTGCAAAGGAAATAATAACCTTAATTAATGGAACATATATAAAGCGAATAAAAGGACGTTTTCTTGCTTGTAATCACATAATTGATTTCTCGCAATAACTATTTGAAACTCGATAATCACCTTCAAGATACAGCTATGTTGAAGGAATCAAAAATAAATGGATGCTTACCTATCCGTAATATAATTGACATATCTACACGTTGCGTCTTCTTTCACTATTCCATGCAACCAAAATTATCCAATATAACATTTGGAAAACAAGTCACTTCTCTGGTTTGTAAAAATGCTATTATTTTCATGCTTTTTCTCCGGTCGTAATCATCCCCAACAGGATCTGTATCGTAGTATAATCGTACACAAAGGCACATCGACCGTGCGGTCAAATTATAGTCCGGAAACGATATTATCGCACTTCTGGCAACATGAGTATATAATAACTCAGGCATCGTCTATATGGACAACGAATGTTCTGATTTTAAACTTTTTGTGCACTTAAAACGCACACGCTTCTTGAGACATACACATACGCAAATATAAAAAATTTGAAATTCCGTACGAATTATATCTTTATCGGACAAAGAGATCGGACTCGAGCATCAAGAATTGCGATAAAGATTGTCCTCCCAAAAAATGTCCTCCCAAAAAATGTTGTTTTTTTTGTTGCTTATTTACAAGTCAAAGATGATATTTTTGTCAGACAAACATTTTATTTGACAAATAAATCTTAATTTGGAACGAGCAAACCAGCTTTAACAATATTATTGTGATATAATCCTTTCCCATATTATGTGTCACAAATTGCATTGGTGATGAAAGGATAAACTGCCACTTGTCTGCGAAGCTGGGTATTCACATAGTCAGAAGTGATTTCAGATATATGGAATTCAAACAGAAAGACCGAGTGAAATCCTTTGCCACCGTCAGGTACTTGATAAAAGAACACAGTTGAACTGTTGACGTCAACACTGCTAGTCTCTTGCGGAAAATAGGTATTTCCAAGGAATCAGGTGAAGATAAAGAAGAGTTCTTGCACTATGAAATCACCCCTAACCAATGTACATGTTTAACAAGTGTGGCGCGAGAAAAGGTATAAAGTCTAAGCGTTCCAACCCGGATAATGAACCTCATTTCCAGACTATTGTAGAATTCGATTTATGGAAGCTTTTGTTACATCGTGTAGTGCTGGGAAGTGTGGTGACATTCGCAAGTACGAGCGGTGCGTATAACTTTGTACGTTATAATGAGTAATGTTATACGTGTTCGTGTTATAAATAACGTGGTAGCGAGACATGTAATATATACTGCGTGCAATGTGAATAACATGGACGTGAAATATCAGTTTCAATACACTTCTACAGCTTTCGTATTTTGTAAATGGTTTTTGAAAAAAGTTTTAAAAACATGGTGTGATTGAAATGGTCAAGTGAAAAAAGTTCCATTCATTTAAAGATCAGCGATACAATGGTGCCAACAGTATCGCGAGTTAACTTCCTAACAATGCAAGGAACAAAGGTAGACTATTCCACGTTGATTTTTAAATTGAAGGATGACATCATTCTGTGCAAATATGTACAGGAAGACGTACATTTTCTGATCGCAGTCAGTCACAGTCTGGAACCTCATCATGACCAATTGTGAGAGCGGATACAGATACTCTGGTTATGATGATAGGACTATGTACTCTTCGCAAACTCATGTTTGAGGTCAAAGAAAGCTAAAAAACTTTTAATGTTTTACTATCTTCCAGGTTCTACAGACTTTTTCTTGATCTCTAACACTCGCTATCAGTGGTTTTGACAGTACACCTGATCTGTATAAACACGGTAAAGTGAAATTTATTAACACACCACAGAGAACTCCAGTCTTCCCGGTGGCTCAGGGCTAGCTTTCTTGTTGGCCACCCAGTCACTCCGGGTTCAATTCCTGGCGGGGCAAATGTAAATATTATTACCTTTTCACATTAATGTTCCAGTTTATATAGCTGTGACTACATAAATACCACCTATACTTCTTTAATCCAACGTCTCCTACTCTTAGTGTCACTAACTTCTACAAATAATAATGACTCTGACAAATTTTGTGAGCAAAGTTGTTGGTAAATCCAGCTAACCGGCCCATCCAGTAACAATAGCCCTACCACCCTCCTCCCATCTTTTATCGTCTCAAGTAGACAAACTTAAAAAGTAACTCTTGATTAAAATACATAACAAAAAAATATTATCTCTAGAACGATCTACTCGTTGCGTAACAGAGGAAGGATAAGGGTGGATAGTTATTCGGGATAAGCATGATTGCTTGTGAAAAATAGACACGTTATTGTCAAAGTTCTAAAAAGTAGGTTTAATTAATGTCACTCTTTTGCATGAAAAGAAGAAGTAAAAATCACCACTTCATAGGTCCTTGGACGAAAATAAGTGTATATAAAGGGAAAAGAAGGGTAATTATAAAAATGGTTGTATTACAGGAGTGGAGATAAGTATTAACAGTTGATTTTCTTTTCAAATACTTACTCCAAAAGAATATTTTAGTAAAATATTTTCTTTTTGAAGATATTTGACAAAAACTCCTTACCTTAATAAAATCAACAATTTTTAGAATTTTGTGTTACATGGCAGTTTTTTTTAGAATAGACGTTGATGTGTCATTCTCACAACTTTGGANTATGTATCATTCTCACAACTTTGGAGGCTAACCGAAAGTTTTCCTGTCGGCAACTCCGTTCACTGTATCACTGTATGCTAAGTTTAGTTTGTTGGATCAACCTTTGCGTTAATATTTACTTTATATCATGTATGTAAAACGCAGATTGATAAGAAAACTTTGTATCATGGTTTATATATTTTGTTGTTGTCTGGCCTGCATCTAGGATAAGCTACGATCGTGAATGAACTTTGCCTATTTTTTAGTTTATTTTTCTTATTTTTTCCATTCTGTAGCTGTACTTAATTATTTTCTTTTGTGTTTTGGTATATGTATTTTATTTCCATTGCTTTAGGATTCTAATAGATGCGAAACACTACTGCGCATTGAACTATTTAAATGTATTTTACCAACTCTAAGTTTCCTATTTTTGTGTTACTCTAAATATGAATGGCAAAAATGTATGATTTATATTTTCTGGGAGTAATTAGCGAAAATATTTCAATTTTGTTTAAAGTATTTCTTTCAAACTTCTATAGGTATCAAACTCTCATTGTAGTAGCACTTCTTGACATAGTTACTAGAATTTGTCTTCATAACATCAGGGAGCTAAAAAAATTTAGAAGCGTTAACTAAATTTCATTTCTGTAATTAACTATACCTGTTTTATTAGTAGTTGTCGGTTTTTATTGTTTGGCATCTGCTTTTGTTGCAAGATATTAATTAAATCACAACAATGGACACTATCGCATGACTTAATGTATTCAAAGCTAATCCGAAGAAGGCGTACAAACAATCATCATGATATATAAATACTCGTATCAGTGCTCTGGAGGAGGTCAATAAAACACTAATTGCAAACGTTAGGAATGTCCCCGTCCTTCTAAACTGCTGTCGACTGGTTCATTGCTGTAGTTATCAGAGAGCTGGGCACATACACAAAATGATTGACAAAGCATCTCTCTGTAATAATTATTGTTCGGCAAAATAACGTTAATCTGGGATGTCAATTAATTCCTAATGAACATGTGCAAAAACGCAAAAAGTCCTCCCAACTACGTAACATCATATTTTCTAGCCTGGTTCGAATGCACATCATTCCATATTTGAAGAACGAATTAACAACGCAAACATCGCTCTAAGACAGCACCTGCCAGACACAAACATCACATTTGTTAATCTGCAAACCCACCTTTCTGCCAAAGATTTTACTCGGCACGACCTAAACCTAAGACCTTTCGGGAAACTTTGCTTTGCTTCTCTCTTAGCTACATACCTTACCTTACCTCCACCGCTTGTTACTTCACCTGCACCAAAGCTACCACAAACAACTACTGCAACATCAGCACTTCTTTCATCACTTCCAACTCATATCTCTTCTCCCCTCTCCACCACTTATCTCACCTTAATTGTCCAAATCCCGATTCATCAACCCCACTCACGCCTCCTTCCGCCCCAAAACACGGTTATTATGTGCATTCTGGGGTTAGAAGTGACAATCAAATTCTTCTCAACCATCGTTGCTCAATTGCGTCCCTCGTGAATATAAAATAAATACCTTTTATCGTAATGTTCAGCCTCTTTCCAACAAAGTAATAGATATTGTATTTGATTTACTCGACAATCCATTGGGTTTGTTTTGCCTAAAAGAGAATTGGCTTTCTTGTAATGACTTCAACAGTACTTTAATTCCTAATTGATAATAAGCTTTACCTGATGGGAAATTTAAAAGAAATAATCGTCACGGAGGTACATGTATTTACAGTAGGAATGACATTTCATCTTCCGCACTGCTTGGTTGCGAAAAGTTCTACCTTGATGGTGTTTTCGAACACTTTGCAGTTTATTTGAACGGCGTAGGCATCGTAGTTTTGTGTATTTATAAACCTCCTCAATCAGATCTTAAAATATTTTTTTCTGAATATCAATATTTATTTACAACATATAACGCGGAAATATTAGACAGGCAGGGAAAAGAGTACGTCAAATATGAGGACCGCATTTAATCGGCAAATATTTTGTTGAAAATAACCTAAAGATTAATGATTCAAATCTTGTCGGTCCATTATTTGGTTCGACTTATTTTATCCTCCCTCCATTACTCAGAAAAGAAAACATAATATGTAGATACTTTAATCATTATTTTTGTCATAATTTATAGGATTTCCTTACGAAATTATATTAAATATAATTTAGATATTGACGAAAAGTTGTTTACCAAATTTAGAAACAATCTATTTTAATTCTACTTAGTGAGAATGAAGTGAATATTTACCTGAATTTGTCCCTGATAACAGCAACTAATAAGCAAATTTTTAGGTTTTTTATGTCTAGATCTACATATTACATATAATTACGATCTTTGCGATAATGAGGGACAATAGAGTATCTGTACTGCAGTCCCTGGGTCAGTTCCTAAACTATGTGAGAGAAATGAGAGAAAGAGTCATATGCGCCGAAACCACTGATTCAAATGAACCGTGATTCCGCCGCTTCGTCTTTTCTATTGTTTTAGGCGGGGACATGTTGAGAAGACATTCCAAGACATTACGTCAATTACATGTTGTTGTTTTTTTTAGTATTGTAGATAATTGAATTTTAATCTTCATTTCTATCGCAAAACTAGTAAATTTTACATTGTAATTTATTTCTCTTATTTAAGTATCTTTTGTAAATATGTTTATATTAATTGTATATATTCGTGTCCTGACCGTTGGTTTCCTGTGGTATCCAACGGTGCTCATTGAATATATAGTTACAGTATACTTAAAAGATATTTTAAGATATTCTAAATACCAAAATGGTTTAAAAAGAGTGCACCAATGTTTAGTATTATGTAGGATATTGTGTGATTTTGGGAGTATTTGCATGTCAGGTATAATTAAAATGTATAGCGTAAATAAATAATTGAGTCAAATTTAATTTTAATGCGTTTCTCCGTGGTAAGGAACCCCAATGGGTGTTTTTCACTTAATTAAACAATACGAACCTACTTTATGATTGTAATTGGCGTACAAGCTGGGTAGGGCAATTTTGTCAGATGAGTGATACCCACTACACTACCTCTTTTAATCAATAAAATTTCGTTACAATTGACCTAGCCCAACGTAGAGCCAACTTTTCCGGACACCTCTTTTAATTAATTAATTAGTTAAGTACGTTACATAATTCGCGTATTATTAATTGAGATTACAAAAAAGCGAGTCAGATGTGATACTATCTGTCCCCCTCCTAACATTAAAATATCTGTGGTAACCCCATCTGACACTAACGATTTTTTATTCTTTAAGTTTCTTAGACCTTTTTCTGATATGACACGTCGTGACAGTAAAGGAATTATATTCTAAGTAACATTCTATTGTCGTGACTTCAAAATTATCATTAAACACTGACACGAAGTATTTATTGAATAGATTAGCTTTCTCTTCAGGTTTGTAAACTTTTGAGTTGCTATTTTCCGAATCTTTCAAGAAAGGCACATCTTCTTCCTTCCCCTGACTTTTTGGCATATCGGTAAAACCTGTTTACCGACCTTTTCCCTGTCTTAAATACCACTAAGAAACTTATTTCGAGCTAAGATTTTCTCCTTATTAAATTCTTTAGATAAACTTTTAAAATTATATTGTAGTGTTACGTTCGCCTACATTTGGTTGATCCATTCATCACCAACGCAATATGTCATCTATGATATAGAAGAGGATTGTCTTCCAATAAAATACGAGAACCGCGTTTGTTCTTTCCAATCGGAAGACTTATTTGTCCAATAAAATGTTCCTCTGACAAAAAATTGTTTACAGTTGACATAATTTCAAGGAAATTTAATACAGTTAATTTGCATGTCGGACAAGGTTATCTAAAAGTATATCGTTAGTGAGTTGTAAGCAAACAACAAAAGAAACATTTTTTGCGGGAAACATTTCACTAAAACCCTCATAATCTCGAAGTACTCACGACGTTATAGTATGATTACAAAGGCTTAATTTGTCGGAGATTTATAGTTCATAATTTTTGCATACGCGTTCTTGTTTCTACAAGCGTGTAGATTTGGAGTAATAAGCAAAAAAAAAAGAATATTTTTTTCGAATTTTTCTCAAAACGCAGAAGTTTTGCGATGTGACAAAGTTAAACTTGGGATTCAGAAACCTCAAAAAAGGGGGAGCCAGAAATCCTTTTATATATTTTTCCTTGATATCCTTTATTTTTAAGCGACTCAAATAATACTTCGCAGAAGTTTACCCCGATCAGAAGTTTACCCCGATATTGCGTCAAAAGAAACGTATTTGATTGAGGATAACTACCACACATTGCATTCGATGTCCGAGAGATAGTATATTCTTGCAGTAGTTCTATAATTACAATAATTATATTCATTTTTCGATAAAATGATCATTAGTACGTTGTACGGCTTGACTTTTGTACAATAAAGGTATTTTGTCGATAATTTCACTGATAATGATGTTCACGACCGGAGAGAAAAACTTGAAAATAATACGATATTTTAAACGTGAAAAGTTACGTGTTTTTCGAACTTCATGTTGGTAAAACTTGGTACCGTAAAGTTATGTAAGAGAAAGCAACAAGTTGATATACCCGGGGCATTACGGAGAGGTAAACATCGATTTATAATATTTTGATTCCTTTAACATCACTACTTTTTTTCGGTGATCAACAAGATTAAAATTGTTATTATAAGAGAACAACCAAGAATTTTTTTAATTACTTTCATTCTATAACTCTTCCTCTGAAGTAAAAAAAAATTTAAAGTACTACATATTCTCTTCATTAAAATTATTTTAAAGAATGGAGGACATGGCTCGAGTTCCTTAATTTTTAATTACACAAATAATTGAACTTTTATATAAACAATATGTCATTAATATCAATCTGGTCTGCTTATAATTTATAACAAATATAATTCGTTTTGTATGAAAATGATGGTAAAAAATAAAATTAACGCCATATGTGGTGCACCTGAGATAAGTGACTGGAAAACGTTTTACTGTTTGCTGAAATATTGTTCCGCCTAAACGACGTTTTGCATATTTCAACGTATTTGACCGGAGTGTTTCGCGGCAATATAATTTTGAAATTATTATTTTTAGAAATACAGTAATAAAAACATGCAACTTCGAAAGTTAGAGACACTCTTCGATATTTCTTTTTAAATTTTTCCTAAAACTTTAATATAAATATCAACAGATTGCCGAGCATGAAGGAAATGGCATGTTTGCCATGGAAAATTGATTAGCAGTGTGTGTGAAAACCAAAACGAAATTTCATCCATTATATTGTAATAAAAAATTAGTTTCGGTGTTTTTTTTAACCCTTGTAAGAAATAGAAAGATTCATGCAGACGCGAAAATAAGACGCCTCTTGTAATAGGACATTTAGTGTAAAAAACACAAAATTCACGATTTATTGTTACGATAAACACGCCCCTAGACAAAGCCTAGAGAACCTGTATAACACATCCGCCTCTACCCGAAGAAAAAACAGGGAAAAACCCGGGCCAGGATGGGGCTACGGAATTTATGCACACAACCGTGCCAAAGTTAAGTACACATAAAACTAAATTAATATGAGCAATAAACCATACAATCGTGCAAGAAAATAATTTTAGAAATTGTTATAAGTTATTTAAAAAGTTATACGGCATTAGCGTGATAAAGTACAAGACGAATTTAACTTTAATTAAAATCAATAAATTCTTTTACAGTCTAGAAGCACTGGTGCAGGAGGTAGTTTTTAACCGCGGATTTTAAGATATTCAATTTCATAATGTCTTTTATATACTTGGGCAGGGAATTATATAGACAGATTCCCGAATGATGCGGTCCTTTTTGGCAAAGAGTGGTTGACACTCTAGGAGAATGAATATTATTACTATTGCGAGTATTGTGTTCGTGAACGAGACTGTTTCGTATAAAGCAACGGTGGCACTTCAGAAATTCGGTCTTAACAAACAAGAACGTTTCATAAATATAAGTGAAGGGAAGTGTTAAGATATTAATTTAACTTAATTCTAATGAATAAAGGTTTACAAGAGTTTCGGGGATGATATTTACAAATTATCCGAACTATCCTCTTCTGAATTCTGAAAGTTTGAATACTCTCTCCGGAATTACCCCAGAAGGTAATGCCGTAATGTGAATGGGAGTAGACGTTTGCAAAATATACGCAACGGGAAATACGTGGACTAACTACGTTAACTAAGTTTCCGAATGCGTAACACAATTTGCAATGAGTGGTTTTAATATAGCATGTGACGAAAATTTAACAATAAACTCAGGTATATCATCTACGCCTGTTAAAAATTTGTTTTTTAATGAGCTGATGATTCTCATGACTTCACTGGCGTTAGTTTCGGAAGTGAAGATAGAATTGGGTACGTGGGTGGAAATAATTGGAGGACATTGATTTGGATATGTAGAGATCGTTATTTTACCAAATTCTGAGAAGTGAGAATTAAACAAATTTGCGATATCCTGAGGATTTGTTACGATTTTGCCATCGTTTAGTAAAGAAACATTTTCTTCCCGGTTTTCAGTAGTAGACGTGTAAATTTATAATGTTAATGTTTAAGATAATATACTCATCCAACATTTCTTAATTTTATTCAATCTGCCCACAAGTATAGATCCTCTGTATTCAACATTGTTATTCCATATTTACTTTAATTGAAATATTTATTGTAATATGAGAAAGAAAAGTCAGAACACCTAAGATACAGCAGGACACAGTTAATGGTTAGAATTATAGATTACACAATAATTTTCAATGTAAATTTTTGGAAAAGTGAACAATTATCCTGTTTAATATAAAAATTGCTTTATATAAAAAAACAAGATTGTCTTCATGACAAAAAATTCAAGTATAATTCCTTTTTTATTATGGTTTTTGTAATACATATAATTTTTATTTCAATTTTTCTCACATTTTATCTATAAAAGTTCATTTGTAACCGTATGCTTCTTATGCACGTTTAGCCCTCTCTAGCCCTATCAAGACTCAGATTTTTTTATGGTTTTCGTTAAGAAAGTGGGAAATTTTCCATGGCAGGATATGTCATTAATACTTTGTTTTATTAAACTTCAATTATAACAAGACACAAAGCTTTCAATAGATATCTTTATAAAAGAAAGATTGCAAGAACTGATAAGTGTATGTGCGGAAATAAGGCTGATACAGTCTAGCGAATTCTATACGAATGCAAAATAATGGAATAAATGCAAAACAAAAGTGAAGAACGTGGAACGTGTCGAGAAAAATTAAAAATTAAAAGAATATTCAACCCTCAATTGGGGGCAATGCATAGACAAGGAGGAAACCTTTCATGAGTTCGAAGAATATGTAAGGGAGTCAATGTTGGCAGGGGCAGTAACAAGAATGACAGTTTTGAAGCGCCGGTTCACTTAGAGCATGGGCATGGCCACTGTGTACATTTCAAGGAGGCTGTGGTTTACGCCACTGAATAAGCGCGGTCACATTTGGAGAACGAACAAATACCTATTAATTGAGGGAAAACCGATACGGCATGTAAACCCTGGTTAAAGGTATGTGCTGAGGTACAGGGTTAAAGAGATCGATAAATAAAATGAAAGAAACTGTTTTTACAGGGCATGATATCTGTAACTAATTTTAAAGTAATAAATAGATAACAGTACTATTAATTAAATAAATACTTTTTATCAATAATACATTTTCCAGTGATTGATTGGAATTGATTGGATGGTACCATGCTAGTTTCTAGAGAGTAACTTAGTTTAGTATCCCCCATGTGGTCATATGCGGTTGCAACTGCGTTTATGATAATTAAGTTAATTTATTTAAGAAATAAATTTATGATAAAACAATTTATTATAATTTATCTGGTTGGTTTCGAAAATTAAAACAATACAAAAAGAGAGTCCCCATTGGTAACTTTAAATCACTCATTGAAAAAAATCCTTTTTCATGTTTAACTCCTTAAATATTTTATAATGTAAAGGTATTAAAATTTTAAGTATTGCAATTAATAAAATATTAATAAGTAAATGAACTGTTTTTCTATTTATTATACAATATACTTAATTTGTGACAAGTATCACCTTGTATTTGAAAACTTCTCTAAAACATTAATGATAAATTATTGTTTCTTTCCTTCTTATTATTTCTCCTGTTAAATTGTATAAAATGTAATAATTCAAATTATAAAAGAATTGATATCTTGGACGTGTGACGATGAATAGAACTAACTATCTTAATTTGTTTTCGTGTGTCATTCATGTTCTCAAATGTATCAGGGAAGTGAGATTGAAAGTCTCAAATCTGGGGTCGGGTAAGGGACAGTGCAGCTTCAAATTTCAGTGAGCTTACGGAACAAGAGTATATATGCTCCAAACCAAGTCTTCAACTACCCTATTTTCACAATATTTGAGCCTACTTCAACAATGGTTTCTATCAGGTTTTGAAGACCGAAAACACACCTTTCAGAGACTCCCGAGCGAAACGTGAGGGACTTCTAAATACAAAAATGCTGTTTCATAAACGCTACTTTCACAAATAATGTGGATATTGTACAGACACCAGTTCTCCCTTAAATGTTCCAATAAAACTTCATTTTATTTTCTAAAAAAATTAGTGTTTGTAACGTGGATTCATAATTTGCAACAGGTAATAAAAATAACTATTCTTACATAATAGAAAATTGCTTTCTTTTATACCAAGCGTTTAAACTCCCCCATAGTTCACCATTAAATTCCCCCCACCAGAAAAGATATAGTCTTTTGTCTCGCTTACGTAACAATATTTTTAAATATTTAAAAATATAATTCGGTTTAAAGACTCTCAGATTGTGTTGTATTGAGATTTTTATTTTTAGTGGTGGGGGTTAACATACATATATTATACATATATCTATACATTACATGTTTATATAAAATACAGATGTATATGAGTGTTATTTATACATGTAGACTACACATACATATGCATCGTCTGCGGCCAGCTGCAGTATTTCGCACATTCGTTAACGGTTTGTGTCACACCTCAAAGTTTCTCTACTGAAGACAGCATTTATATGTCTTCGGTGTGAATTAAACCATTAGAGTCTATTGAAAAATATAATTAACACTGGAAAAATGTATGCAATAATATGACATGTTTTCGATTAATAAACCTTATAACAAACACATAAATTGCAAATTTATGTCATCTTCAATATGAATGAATGATGTCAATTCTACTCTGTTAATTGAATATTTCTTTTGAAGTGTTTACACTCCGTGTATAAAACTCTTTAATGGAACGTATCACAAAATATATTATGTGTATTATTATTATCATCTACATGTTATCATTCAGAATAGTTTAATAAATCATTTTCAATATTTTTCTTATGAAAAAGTATACATTAAAAAGAAAATATTTTTTTGGAAATGAAGCATTTACATAAATTAGATGAGTAAAACAAAGAATCTTGTATGTGTTAGGGACGGTTTCTGAAAATTTAATTATAATCTCAAAAATAAATTTTTTTACCAATTATTAGTGTTTGAACGATTTTTGGAAACTAAAAAACTCTCAATTGGCATCCCTACTACTACGATTAAGTAATTTTCGTAATACGTTCCCATCCTCTATATATCACTATTTCCATCGCGACTACAAGGAACCCGTTAAGTCGTTATTTCTTATCTCTTTATGTCGTTGAATGACGTGGTGGTAATTGCACCCACTTTTAATCGCTTTGACGTAATCGTGTTTGTCATTTTCCCCAAGATGACTCGCATGTACCGAATCACTCGTTACTTGTCTTTCCAGAGATAGCTGACAAGAGGGTCATTCAGATGTCGGACTAAGATGTTATATATACTTACTCCAAAACATTCATTGTCCACTTAATACACCATATTAGGTTAACAAGATTTGTTTCATAACTCTATCAAATATTTAGAAATAAAAAACATACATTACATCAAAATCTTCCAACGAGTTACAATAATAAAGCACTCAATCTAGGTAAAACGCGATTTTCTTACTCCAAATCAAAAAAAAATTCTTAAAAAGAATGTATTTTCAGAAAATAACCACAAGATATGTGTTCAACAAATAATTTGGAAAAACAATCTTCATTTGTGGCATCTTAAAAGTCTGCTCTTTGACTGCATCTTTATTCTCCTCATTGGGAATGTCAAGTTCCATTTAATTTCATCCCGTTAGAAACTGTGTCTTCAGAAAATGGCGATGTTCACCCAGTGGCACCTCTGTTAGTGTTGGGTCTATTAATAGCAGTTCTGTACCAATTCGAGGCAGCATCAACAGCACCAACATTTATAGGGACGGAACCACATCGTCTCGGTGTTGCATTGACACCTGGTCCCACGTATGGACCACGTGCAAGTTCTGCTCCTATTAAGTAACGAAGATCTGAGTGTAGATGACATTTTTTGAAAATTGAAATTTTTGAATCCGCCTCTGTCTTAGAGCCCTTGATCGGAATTGATGGGATGGTCCCTTGCTTGCTTTCGGAGAGTAAATTCGTTTATTGTCCTCCACGTGGTCATACGCAGTCTGTACGGTTTTTTGACAATAAATTAATAAAATTATAGATGACGTAGGAGGAATTGTCCAAATAATAGAAGAGCTTTTAGAGTCATCACTATGGTCAGCGTACATTTGACTCTTTATAGTAGGAGGTAACAGCAATAAAACTATGGACGAGCAAATTAAAACAGTGACATACTCAGCTCCACATTAGCACCCATTTAAACATCCTGCATCGTCTGGAAATGGAATAGTGAATCTTTCCAAAGAGTCAAAATTTATTATCCTTCTGCCCCAAAGGTGTTACAATAAATGTGTTGGTTTTGTCTTG
Source organism: Laupala kohalensis (assembly GCA_002313205.1). NCBI lineage: Eukaryota > Metazoa > Arthropoda > Insecta > Orthoptera > Trigonidiidae > Laupala > Laupala kohalensis. The sequence goes on from NNCF01129227.1 coordinate 26,380, forward strand.
ATAGATCCACACAATATGTTAAGAAACCTATCAATTATATATGAAATGCTACCATAGGAGAACAGTTGATCCAACGGATATCTGTGATGAGTGACATAAAATACGTTAGCATAGAGTCAATGACCGCTGGAACTCGTCTTTCCAACGACTCCGTTACAGGACATCTCGCAGATGTGGGAAATGGATTGACTACCATATTTGGTTAGAGTTTTCCACACATATCTTTTTAGGAACCAGTTATAGAATCCACTTATCCTCATAACAATGATGGTTGATGGTAAGTGCTCTATCCTTATCGTTTGCAGAATTTTTTATCAACGTATTCTTTAAACTAATTTACATTGTTTCTGCCATCAAGTTCCTGTTTTTTAGTTTTGTAATGTACTTACGTACTAATTATTCCACTCATTCTTTGGTACTTTTTATACTAATTTTCATAAAAACACTCGAATTTTTATTGACAAGGAGCTTTCCAATACGAAGATCAAAGTTTTTATTAGGGATGTATAGTAAATATTGATATATCGATATTTTTCTTGCGATATGTCGATATTTTTCACCGATATATTTGATTCCGATATATCGGAATATCGATATCGAAATGGCACTATCGGGTCCGATATTTTTTTTTCAACCTAAAAATTATTACCAATTAAGGGGAATTTCGGATAAGAAAAATAACCGTAGGGGAAAGAAACTTTTTGGCTACTCAATGGACACTTTTTCTCTGAACTTGAAGATTCTGGTCCTCAGGCAACACTGTAGATAAGATAGCATTTAGCCAGAGTTACTCTTGTTTATTTTCGAATTGTTGTCGTAAGTAAGTAAAGTAGTCTGTTGTTGATCTCAAGGGGTAACTCGTCGATCTGTTGTTTATTGGTGCGATCAATTCGTGATTGTGATGTCGTCTGCTGTTTGGAAATTTTTTGAGAAAATTGATCCGAAGACAAACTTTGTGACTTGTAATTTATGTGGGAACCGATACAAAACGAGTGGAAACACTACTAACTTGGCGTCACACCTCAAAAGTGCTTTCGCCTCGCTTTCAGGGGTTGGGGCTAGAAAACGTAAGGCACCTCCAACTGCCAAGGCAGGTCCAACTAGTTCATTTCGAATGGAAATGAAACTGTCAAAGTCAGAATCTCTTTCTCTTCTTGTGGATGAGAATAGTACTGATACTGTTGATGATGCCTCTTAGATTGACGACGCTTCACCTGGTGAGTCGACTTATGAAAATATGAGTACTTCATCTGCAGACGAGCCTTCTTTTACGAGCCCAGCACCTCCCAAGAGGCAACGGACACTCGCCGACTGCTTTCTTAAGATGGGTTCCTTCGAGAAAGATGGGCCAACACACCAGAAAATCACACAAGATCTGACTTACATGGTATGTAAGGACAACTTTCCGTTCGCATGCGTTGAAAGAGAAGGGATGAAATCTTTTTTAACTCCCACACTTTAAACTTCCCTCCAAGGTGACCATAACCAAATTGGTCGAGCAGCGTAACTTCACAACAAAAGCAATTGTAAAAAACATATTGTCAAATGCCGAACACGTATTAATGACAAGTGATATCCTAACACTCACTAATTCTACTAGGAGTTTCCTCGTCATGACCGTCCACCTTCTCAATAAATCAGATGGGGTGTTGGAAAGCATTTCTTTGTCCGCGCAACGTTTGGAAGTGTCTCACACAGCTGATAGTATTAAAGAAAAATTCGTCGAAACTACAGAGGATTTTGGAATTGGAAAATAAAAGATCCTAACCATGACAACTGACAGTGGAGATAATATCACAGCTTCAGTCTACAGTCTTTTGGGCGAAGGGAAAATAATTAGCTGCATGGCTCATATTATCAATTTAATCGTAAATGGAGCACTGAAAGACGTCAAAAAGTTCAGCAAACTTGCAGACCACACCAAAGTTATTGTGACTTTCTTCAAACACTCTGTTAACGCCATGGATGCGCTCAGAGCTGAGCAGATAGCATCAGGTAAGAAGGAGGGTGAGATACTGATTTTAATCCAGGCTATAAGTACTTGATGGAACTCCAACCTGGATATGATGGAGCGTTTTGTAACACTTTCAGGCCCAGTGGCAAAAATCCTCTCCTCCATGAATGATTGCGGCTCGAGCCGGAATGTTCCCGATATGATCCCAACATCTCAACTAAAAGTAATGCGAGAGTTAATATCACTACTCAAGCCTTTCAAACAGGACACTGAAGATGTTAGTGGCGATAATTATGTTACAGCAAGTCTGGTTATTCCTCTTGCCAGTCTACTGAAACAGGAAATGGAGAACCCATCAAAGACAAAGGTTATACCAGCAAACACAAAGAGAAGTTGGCCAATCCGTGGCAAACAGTCCTTCTACAATGGTTGAAAAAGTATACCCCGAAACACAAGTTGGTCAATTTATAGCGAAAATATTCTGAAAGGGGTAAAAAAAAAGATTGGAGCCGTTGCAAAACCTAATGTTTCTGGCAAAAGCCACAATCCTCGATTTAAAAAACTTCATTTTTCAGATGGTTTGGCGGTTGGTAAAGCAGTGACGGCCCTTTCTGCGGAAATTCGGGCGGAACATAAAAGGAGGGGACAGCTATCGCCAGAACTTAAATAACACACTTCAACACACTTCAAGAAGAGTATGCCTTCCATTTCGAACAGGCACGAAGAATCTGTCAAAACTGCATTAACGTGTCAGCAAGTAACAGAGAGGCGTCCTCCCGAGTGACTTCAAACAATATTTGGACCTATCCATCGTGCCAAAAGACTCAAACCATATACAATTTTGTATTGACAGACGCCACTTTACCCCTGTGCTTTCAGTAATCGCTCTGAAGTACTTGATTCCTTGTGCCTCGTCGGTATCATCTGAGAGGGTTGCTTCAGCAGTGAACCTGTGTGTACCAGATCTGAGAAGACGGCTTAGTGGGGAAACCATAAACTAACGAGTCTTCTTGACTTCAATCCCAAAGAAATATTGGTTTGATTGACCCAGCATGCTGATTCACTTCTTTCTTTATATTCAATCATTAAATTTTTGGGTAAATATACGTACATTTTTGGGGGGTGGATTCTTTATGTACCTATACCCACCTAACAAACATTGAGGTTTTATAAATTGAATTCGTAATTTGGAATTTTGAAATTTAGATTAGTTCTATTGGGAAAAAATTAGACAAAAAAATATCGAAGACCGATATATCGAAATATCGATATTTTTCACCGATAAATCAAATTACTATTTCGATATTTTTTAAAAATATCGATAGTCGATATACCGATATTGTTCTTCGATAGGTGCATCCCTAGTTTCCATTGTTATGGATAAAGCTGTGTTTTGTAATAGTATTATTTCAAATGTGTTCGTAGGTAATATGGCAAGTCGATTATCAGTTGAGGAGGATCACACTGAAGTTGAAACATTACAAGCGTCATGAAATTTGTGGATAAAATCGCAATTTTCAATTCTTACTCAGAGACATTTTGCAGTAAGATATGACCGGAAATTGGTAATGAAAAGAATAAAAAATGTATATTCCTCTATAGCGAAAAAGAATTAGAGGTGATGCGTCAGAAAGTCTCCAAC
>NNCF01129228.1:20539-33533 GCA_002313205.1 Laupala kohalensis
TTTTTTTTTCTTAATAGGGTGAACTTTTGGGGTCAAATCAAATCATACATTCACAAGTTGTACCATCCCGGCACTTTCCTCGTAAATTCTGTTTGTAAACCCATCTTGTGACAATCAAAAGTTTTATGAGACAAAAACTCGAAGTGAATTCTTATTTGCTTCTGAGGAAAAATGAGTGATATTGCGAACAAAATTCCTCCTCGAAATTTCATAAACCTGAGTTCAAAGTTGAAGAAATCTGAGTAATCGGTGTTGCACAGTCCACGTGACAACGGCGATTCAACTCAAGAGTGTCTGCAGATCTAGCATCTACACAATGAATAATGCAATGGGTCCTTAAACCACTCTTATTACAATAGAACGGATGGTCTCTTCCTTACAACAATAAATTAGTCTGAGAAATACAGCAAGAAAGTATATAACATAACTCATTCAAATAATAGTAAATTAAAGTATTTTGTTATTCAATGAGTAAAAATTCCTATTTTAAAACGCTTTAAATAAAATTTATTATTACGTCAGGAAATTATTTTAAAGAAGATTAGGTTAAGAAGGCACTTTTTTAAAAATTATGTATACAAAATCGCACATTGGTGTAACAGGAGTGGACACAAAATTAATTATCACACTACGTTCGAAAGATGTTTTGTATCTTCAGCAGCAATATAGTAAAACAACATAAATAACAATTCAATTCCTTCCCTTCACTGAATCAATACCAATCATGGATGTTTCATGCAATGATGTTCAAGTTTTTAATTTTGAAGAAAGATGACTATGATATAAAATGTAAAAAATGTTATGAACGTTCTCTTAATCTACAAAACACTACAGGGACCATCTAGAAAACAATTAATGCCTATTAATATTTAGATAACAAACGCACTATTGTGCATGTATTTAGGATGCATTGCGTTTCGTTTGCAAATGATACTTATTTTATTAGGTAACCTAACGTACTCGTAATTCTATAGAACGAACAAAATAATACGTGAAACATACAACGATACTAAATACTCCCGTCCTAGCAATGTTTGTTCGAAACAGAAACGTATGTATTTTTATCCCATATGGAATTCAATATTCCTTTCTTCTCTAATAATATGATGTTTATAATGTCGTATGTTTATAATTATTTCATTTACGATCCTGATGAAAAATATTATAACTTGTGTCTGCAGAAACTTAATAGCAGATGTTGTAGTTGCAGATGCGAGTAGTCTCAGCGTCTTTCTTTATAATCCTCGAACACATGTAGAATATTTTATTTTAATGATGACACCATAGTTCACCATCGTTTCGGTTCCCCACGAATCGACAGCGGTACGCGTCCTAAGCAAATAAATTCAGCGGTAAATTCAAGTAAGATACAATTAAGTTCTTTATTTGTATCGATACTCTTGATACCGACAAATTAATTTTGGTACTAATACTTTTTATGCGATAGTGATGCCATCTATATACGTCTGGGGAAGCGTCAAAGCCGCTTGCGTTTTCAAAACGGTCTTGCCAATGAACTTGCTCCTTCTGCTGTCCCGAAGTCCGGCTTTTCGGTGTTTACACGAGGCTAAAGCGCTAGCGGCGTCGCGAAGCTGCGTTAAAACTAGCCCTGTTTGAACATACCCCTTTGATCTTTAAAGTGAGTTCTTTCGTAACGTGCTAGTATCTTCAGAGTGAGACTTTTAAGGAGATTTCCAGTAAAGCAATACCCGGAAAGAACTCACTCCACGTGCGAGGCAATTGCCTAAACAGAAATCCTGAACTCAAAAGTTGCGGGTGAAACAATCAATTCATCACAATTTTAGTTTCCCAGAAAACTAAAATTTGTCAACAATACTACCACGAAACTATTGAGAATTGAATCCAGGAATTTGTTAGACTCGTGAAAACACGACACATTTCTGCGATAGTTTCAAAAATATTTCACTATCCAATGCGATTAAATATTAAAGAACTACTCAAAGACAATAATTTTGGTTTTGATATATTTAATTGAGATTTTTTTGTTTCTAAAACTTTACTGTTATGGATTTATTTTTAAAATTTCCGGAATTCCGTAAATACGATCTTAAAAAGACTCAAAAACAATTAGAGATATCTCAAATTGTTTCTCCGAGAACAATTCCGAGAGAATTAATCGTATCGACATATCTCCTTCGCCATAATGCCTCTCTCAAAGTCCTCCAAGTCCACTCCTCAACTTAAACTCCCCTTAAGTTGGAATTAAGCTATTCCTTGTGCACCCTCCTTTACCATCCTTCACCCAGAGATAAACTCGAAACGAATACCAAACCCTACCTCCTCCCGTATTTCCACGTCGTCAACCCTGGCCCACGAGAGGATAACCAAAAAGAGGGGGATTCCCTCCAAAAACACTGGCGTAATGGAGACACCTCCACCATCTCCATTACTCTGGGAAGCGGTCGAAAGGAAAACCTGCAGCTTCCATTTCCCCATGCGATGTGTCGCCACGCAAGCAACGATGCTGTTGGTCCCTCGGCGCCGCCTCCGCGCCGGATACTTGTGTAGGGTTCCATACTTGCAAAGGGTTTGCAAAGCGATATAATTCAGTCTGGTGGCGAATGTGGAGTGGAAGTGGTTCTTCCGGTGGAAGAAACGGTAACGTGGCAGTTATGCTTGAAAATTATGTGGTTCTCGGTGAGAGACCGTATTTTGAGAAACAAAGACATTTAGTTCAACATGAGATAAATTATCGGAAATAAAATTGTCAGATAAATGGTCATTAATGAAAAAGAAAACATTTCTCCAGAGTTTTAGATTCATAGTGAATGGTGATGATAGAATAGCTATTAGTTCATTTTCTCGTTTCTATGAAACGATACAAAATGATCGTAAAATAGAAATACAAAAATTCAGTTCAAATGGAAGTAGTATCAAGAAATGGCATTCAACAATACTATTTCTGTTGGATAACTACTTCTTGTATCAAGTTTATTGAAAAACCGAATATTGAATATCCAATTGTGAAAATGATCATGTAAAGTTAACGTTTAAATTCGGTTAACTTAAAAATGATACAAATAACTTGAACTTTTCTAGAAATTACTCAAAATTGTATAATTTTTATTTTTACAGTATAATATTATGGTTACCATATTTACAGCACATAACATAACGTTGACACAAGTAGCTATTGCTACGAACTCCACAATGTACTTATTTATATATCACATGTTTTTGCAATTTATCAAAAAAAAAAAAATTTTTGAACGAAGAAGAAAATATTGGATCTGGATAAAACCAAAAAACCTTTATATCTATACAATTTTAACTTATGAGAATCCCAATATAAAACATAAGGAAGTCCTCTCCGAGAGCAGACGTTTGTTTGTAAGGTCGAAATTCACAGGAAGGAAAAAATTTCTCCAAACCTAGCAATGTGACATACCAACCTGGTAGTATCCGAACTATACGTTTAGAGAAATCCTTAGAATTTGGATCTCATATTCAAATCTAGTGTATTCACAACCAAAGTGTTTTCTCAGTGCACATTATTGCTGAACTGTCGATACGCGCTAAGTCGAAAGACATAACTATATTATAACTTTGCTCCCATTATTCGTAAACAGTAATTATGAGGAACAAACCATATTCTTATTGACCAGTATAAAACCCAGTAGAAAACCAGCACCGGTCTTCGTGGCGATGTCAGTGGTCTCCGAAGACGCCTGAGGAGATCTCCCCTGACCATGCGTCACACGCGCCTGTCTTATTTGCTTATTTCACAGCGGCTGCTCTGCAACGTTGCTCCCTTGGCCCTTTGGGAGGAAGACGGGAGGAAGGAAGAAGGGCCTTCTCGCCGCGAGGGGACTCGTTTGGAGCCACCTTCACTCAGCGTTTGAGACGCTCTACCGCTAGGGGCGCCACGTGTCGCGCGCCGGATCATCGGTACGGAACGGTGCACACAAGGGGAGAAAACCGGTTGCTTAACAGTAGGGTTTCTGAAGAGCGGCAGAACTTCTGGATATTATGGAGAATTAATTCTTAAGATACTCCTTTTTCTTCGCAAAATGTCGTATGTCAAAGAGAGATTATCCATCAACATTCATCCTTCTGCTCATAGTAACATTCATGACTATCACGAAACTATGGCAATAATGATAAGAAGGTAATTCAAGATAAAATATTCCAAACATCTCCTCTAGGTACAACTTAACGTCAGGTTATATTCGCCATTTTTTTTTCAAGACAAATACACGTCTTTTTGAATTATATTAAACATCCTGAACCTTCTTTGGTTATTATTTATTGAAATGTTGCTTTAATAACATAAAAACGCTTTGCCATATAACTCCTCGCACCCAACCATAAACTCCAGGGAAAAGTATACCAAACCCTAGTAATAGTAAAACAACACCTGTTTTTGTTAAGCAATTAAGCAGATCTTACCCGGTGGCAGTATATAATGAAATACAATACAAAAAATACATATCACAGAGCACTGAAATAAAAAATTGTTAAATAAATCATTAAAATATATATGATTCAACTAATATTAAAGTATTACATATAAAAACATTTTACTCTAAACATCTAAATAATTGATTTTAAAAAAAGAATTGCACATTTTATTTCACTGATGACCCAAACACTCGATTTACGCCTTTCGTGCACGTCACTTCACATTTCCCTTCCCACTTATTTTTCTAAATCACTTATTTAGAATCGCTGTATTTACACACGTTTTCTAAATCACTTATTTACCTCGTATCACTTCACTACCCACTATCACTCCACTAGCTTCCCATCTACACTAACGTACCCATTCTTCCTGATCTATTGAGAAATGACACGATTTCTTTTATTATACCTGCAGCCATTCCAGCCTAACCCTCGTGGTTAATTATTACCCTCTACGTGATCGTACGGAATCGAAATCGATTAGGTTGTCAATATATTGTTTATTTAAAATGCGTATTTAGAGCATATGTTACAAAATAAACCTTTCTGATAATTTGGCTACTAGAAAGAAACACTCAACCTCTGGACATGAATGCACCCAAACGAGTAGATTACTGAAAATCGAAAGAAAAACGGAAATTCGTTTTACGAATACTCATAAAAAGTACTCAAAATATGAGTCTAATAAAGTATAAAAATAAACAGACCTTATCATGTATCTTATCTTCATAATTAATGTTGTATCATTGAGATATAAAAAAAATAGCCTTTCTATTCAAATAATTGTATAAATATTGTAAAAATCACAATTTGAAATTTGAGATACGAGTATTTAAAAAATACACATGATAACTTTTGTCCTAATTTGGATTTGTATAAATTGTGTACAGTATTTGTAGATAGTGTACGCAACTATTCAATAAAGAGAGACAAATGTATAAACTTGAAACATTTCTTAATGTAACTTGGACTTTCTTCCGTGTAATAACACCCCCAATACTCAAAATATTTATTTTCTTCACTGTCGAAGGGAGAGTTTTGTTTTAATAATTTGTATAGATTTTTGGGTATCAATGAAATAAGAATGTTTTATTTTACTTTACAACGAATTTATAAAGCATGCAAATTACATCGTGGGAAATTAATAAATTGCTTTTTTAAACGTCATAGTTCTCGTAATATTAATTATTCCCTCCACGAATTGCTCTTACTTCATCCCTTAACAATGAGTACATCAGATTTTACCTCACTCTCAGTTCATAAGCATCCTTCAATACTACTCTGTCGCGAGTGATCCTCCCTAAACTGACACATCGCGAGGCAATCTGGTAACCAGGATGATACAGCTTCTTCACAACACTCCCCTTTACACTCGCGCACCGCCGTCGTACTTCAGCCCTTTGCCTTCCCCTTGCCTCCTCTCTCCCCAATTTCCAGCGAACTTTCGAGATTATCACATTATGCGGATGGCTTAATGAAAACTTGAGACCACTCTTGAAATCTCATCAGCTCTTGTTGAGCCATCAAATAGCGAGCTCACACGTACCGTTATCGAGCAGCGACGTCGCTCCATGCAAGGGCAGAAGGAAGAGATGGCAGGTGAGTTGGTGCCAAATGATGGGAAGAAGCAAGATCCCTTCTCCCGAATAGAGGGAGGTGTCAATCTTGTTAGGAGCTCCGAGAGATGAATGAAGCTGATAGTGCAAGGCGTTGCCAACATCCATGAGTAAAATTTCTCTCTGGTGATGATTAATTGAAATGAATTGAAACTGTTCTTGCATATCTGCGGTTTCCTCCTGTTGGCATTAGGACGTTTTTTACACGTAAGTTTCTAACTTTTAGTTTTACAATGGATTGTAAAAACGTTTCAATTTTTATAAGGTTAAAACATAACTGTTACGACACACCGCAAGCCCAGATGCGATGTAAGTATTTTTTGGGTAGAAGCGGGATTCAACCATAAACCACAACCTTTGTAGTAGAGTTCGCTGCCACCAGCTTCGTTTCCCCAAGCAATCAAACACACGTGTAATAACAATAAAATATTCCTTTAATACAAGTTAAATTGAAATCTGCGTATTTACAAATTNNAACATTCTTCTAAGGGCATTCCTACTCAATTTTCAGAAGTAGATGGAAACTGTTCAGCCTCTACACAATGAACGAGAAGGCTTAGTGGGGGGTATTTTTCCTTATTTGGCGGTGACTGGCCCGACCCTTAATCTCCTTAGGAATTTCCGGCTAGCAAAATGCTTGAAAATGTTAATATTTCAAAATCTATAGACTGCACTGGTCCTGATGTTAGAATAACACACGTTCACGTTACATAAGTATTGTTATGTGAACTAATCCGACTAGAAGATTCGGGAAATCCTTCGTCATTGGCTGTGAATCCTTGATTACGATAAACATTGACTCCATAAACATAGTAGGCGGACTATTATTCTGTATATATGTCTTTTTTCGATCAAATACTGCAACAATATTGATCAGAAAAGTTAACACACGTTTTGTGTTTAAGAGAATTTTCATTTTTATTTTGGCGTATTTCTATATTGTATTTGTAATTTAGATATTAAAGATGCATTGTAAAAATATCCAAAAACGTTTTAAAATTATCCTCCAAATTAGTTTTTAACTTTGAACGAATATCAAATATGAAAGTAAAATAATATTTCACTTCAATATTTGATACTAGTTCAAGATAACTGTTTACTTTTTGTTATACTTAGAGTTTCGCAAATCATAATTAAAGAAAACGAATCTTATGGTAAACGCTACAACTAAAGGAATCTTAAGACCGGCATTTAGAGTGAGATCAAGAGGACGTTTTCGGCAGGTTCCACTGTTATAAGTTAATACAAAACACCCCATTTTGTGCCAAACTCGGAGGGGGGGTAGACGTCCGTAGCGGAATTTATCATTTTCTTTCTTCGAGAATTTCAGACATATCCGTCTGTATGCTCACCAAAGCAGTATTCTGTTCCCGGCGTTCAAGCAAATCGAAGTAATTTTCATCAACTTCTGCGACTGAAAAATCCGCTCGATTGGGATGACTGTGACGCTGGCTTAAATTTCCATTGCTGGGACAAAATTTAGCATTGCATGGTGCTGAAGGAAGAAGGAATGGTTATTGGAACGGTAGGATTTGATGGGATTGTTGCGGGGTTAGTTTGTCAGTGCCGAGTACTAGAGACTCGAACGAGAGAAAGTGCCTAAGCATGCTCCCAGCTTTGTTAGAGTTAGCATCAGATATAAGATACAAAACCATATGAGTTTTTCGTTTTGAGTGATTAAGACATGACTAATACGACATATACTATCAAGTTATCTATATTAACAGAGTGAGACGAATAATTAAAATTTAAATGAAAAATATGAGTACTTCAAAATACACGCTTAAAATGCTGTGAAATCGTAAATTGAAACAAAAAAAAGTGGTAAATACGAAGCAAACTTCCAGGAAGTACTTACACCGGAAGCCTTCTCAATTTCAATTACGTAAGCCCGGAAGTATTATAAAATCACAGCGATTATCTGCGCCTTCCGTTTCTTCCTTATAAACCAATTTTATAAAAAATTATAGATTTGTTTCATTTTGAAATGAATAAATTATTTATCCCAGATGTGACGTCGCGGAGATTTAACGGCGCCAGCAGAATATATTAAAACTGTTACATGATGAAAGAGTAATTTTGTGCTGTTTTTCCTCATCAGGAATTGTACATTTTGTGAGGTTGGTTCCGAGAGATTATCCTAAATATACCAGCCACGCGGTTGCATGGAACCGGCGCGGCGGCGAGTGGAAAACTTTCTAAAACGCCTGTGCAGATATTTTGCTAAATGAACTTGCACATGGGTGATTAGNGGAGCCGAGTAGAGCTGAGTAGAGATGGGAGATAGTTATACGTGGGCGTAGTGATTGTGGACTTGAGGACATTACTATTCAGAAGTGTGTCTTTTAATATTCAATGTCTGGGTATTTTGGTTTACATTCCACTTTGTATATAGTGTAAATAGTAATATTTGTAATAAATTACTAATGTATACATCCTCAAGTTCTAATACTTTTCTAGTTTTCGGGGGTAAAACTAGTGGTGGCAGCGAAGACGGGTGTCTAAGAGTTAACTAAATCCGAAAGTAATTGAATTACAGCCACCTTAGGGTAATTGTAGCGTTTCGGAGAAAAATTCGCAGTGAGGTATCTGGTCAGTAAATCGGGACGCAACACCAAGTTACACTAGAATATAATATTTTTTCTATCCTGATCGAGAAATGAGTCAAAATTTATTAATAATTGATAAATATTTCACTTCATAACAATATATGGTAAAAATATTTTCATAACTACATTTTTTTCCGTTGTATTCTATAACTTTCAACGTTTCAACAGATTGTTTTTATTTAAAAACCAGTGTTTGTCAAATTAGAGGCTTCATCACCGGAAGGTCATACACCTCCAAATACGGAAGACATAAGATAAAATGTTGGTAAAATTCAACAACAAAAAAAGCGATTGTCATTGAAAAGGTAACTGGATAGAAATATTTTTCTTAATTTTTCACTGGGAAGTATAGGCTAATACATAATGATAATTAAATTTGTTTCTTGATAATTGGGAAGTTATTGCGATTAAAATACCAAAGAATGCCATTAACATTTCGGTTTACGTTACGTATTTTTTATGTCCCACTTTTGCTATACTTGTCCAACAATTCTCATATAATGCAATAAAAAAAGAAAATTGTTGTATATTTTTTTCTTTTAATGCATTATATCAGAATTGTTTAACAAGTTTTTTGAAGTTCGCATATTGTTATGGTTTATAAACCAATAATTATCGATAATTGATGACATGCATTTTTTTAATTGAACAAATGTATTTTATGGAAAACTGTTTTAAGTTTCGAATATTTTTCGAAATACGATGTAAATCAGATAATAATTATAGTAATATTATTTTAGCAAATATATTTAATCGAGATAAGTTTTACATTTAATTTATAAGAACCTTAAATATTAATTTCATGCCATTAACCGCCTGATTTTATAAAAGGGAAGCGCAGTTCTTGAATAAAAGGAAACAAGTTGAGCGTGAAGGAGTAAATCTGGAAGTAGAAACATTTGTGACGTCCTTCAACTGTGTCTAAGAGTCAACGAATTTGCTTCCAACTTAAAATTATTTCCGAATTTCCAGTTGTGTGCATAATCTCATAAATTCAAAATAAAGGAAAATTAATTAAAGTTATTTCAGTATATTTTTGAAGGAGAGAGGAAATTAAATTTTCAATAACAGAGGAGGAGGGAAAAGTGAGAAACATCTAATTAGCTCTTAAGAAACTCTTAGCATATTTTCGGGTGTATAAGGGGCCGTCATAATTAAGGTTTAATTATTCTAACATTTTATTTCTAATTTTATTTTACACTTAGAAATGTAAGGGTGAGCAATTCTGTGGAATATTTATCAGTACGATCTTCACACTTGATCCAGTGGCAGGAACACTATCGCTGTTGATACAAACTCAGAATTGATTGATTTGTTAGCCATTATACTTTATAAAGGGTTTTAATAACCTTGACATTGGCGAGCTCTAAATCCCTAATGAAAAATATATTTTACAGCATTGATATATTTTGAGAGTTTCATTCGCAATTTAATTTTCGGAATGTGAAGAAGTTTCGTCGAGATCGATAAAGAATGAACGTTAAAGGTATTTTTATCATGCAAGCATTTCAATACTCTTTTCACACTGATACTTAGAAATGATTGACGAATCAAAAAAATATCTGTTAGGTTACTATGCAGAAAGTATACTTTATCACATACTTTTAAATATTCTTGATAAGTTTTCACAAGTTTTAATTAAAATTAAGGGGAAAATGTTTTTCTATCTACAAATCGGGTGATGTTACAAACTCTTGATTGTATTTAAAAGCAAATATGTATCGAGTACTCTCATCACACACTCCTGGGGTTGTTGGTATATGGCGCTATTTTTCAATTCTTCTCCACTCTCTCCCATATTCATCCCACTACCGTTTCTTAAACTGTATAATGCCTCGACATGCTTTACCCTATCGCCATCAATCCATTAAACCCTTTCTCCCTCCCGACCACTCCACATCCTGTTTCCTTTCCCCGTCTTCCTCTCTCCACTTCCTCTTCACTACCTTTCCCTGTCTGCTATCGCCAGCGGAACCCCGTCCGCCCTCGCCTTCTGACAGCTGTTAGCATGATAGTGAGGCCGTCGTGGGTGGACTGTACGCTACTTCGCGTGCACAGTATCACTCGCAATTCACCTCCTTTTTCGATAGCGAGGTCGCACGCCTTTACTTGTTTCTAATGCCCCATACATAACCAAGAATATTCGTTTTATAGAATTCCTAATTGTATCTGGAACATAACACTGCACGGGCCAGAAATATTCATCACCACTCGTATCCAAAAAAGCAATTATAAATCCGATATAATACGTTACCCCTAAACCTCAAAAACATACTACACTGGTCCCAATGGTGGATCTTGACCGTAATCAAGGGGTGGGGGCCAAATTTTATAAAAACTAGTATAAATATTATTGTAAATATAATTATAAATATTATTATGAATATTATAGAGATTTTATATTTTAATATAATACATCAATTCATCAAATAGATAATTCACAATTCATTAAATAGTGACCAAATTTATTAATTGCTTAAAATGGCAAATACATATTAAAGGATAAAGATACATTCTACCAATTTCAATATTATTTGTTGAAAGTTCAGGATCAATTGGGGGGGGGGATATAGATCCCTTAGCACCTGATTGGACCCATTCAAAATAAAACCCAAACAATTCTTACAACAGTATAAAACCTCTGCTACAATAATCAAGAATTTCCGAGCGACAACAACCGTGACCAACGATTTTTTGCAGGAGAATCATTAGAACAAAGATGCATAAGGTGACCCACGCTGCGGGAAAGGAAAAACAACAACGTAAAATTACACTGCTTTAGTACTAATATAAATTTTCACATAAATAAAGGAAATAAAAGTAATAAAATTAAAAACCTAACGAAGATGTCCATTAGACCTAAATAATTATCAATATCTGTTACGTTATAAAATACTATTTTCTTTCTCTAAAAATATTATAATACGTATCTTTNTTATTTTCTTTCTCTAAAAATATTATAATACGTATCTTTAGGTTAACTTCCACATCGATTATTTAAATGAAATTATAACTATATTTTTGTTATTTTAATATTTGGTTTTTTGATTGCGACTTTTGTTCGTATTATTACTAGTCACACATAATTGTAATGCTACCTGTGGTTCAATATAATTTTTTATTATTATGGTTAGTATTATTATTTTCTTCGTGGTAAAGACAGGAGAACAATAATGGACTGTAGGTGGTATTTCTAACTATTAAACTATTAAACTAAGTTTTTTTCTGAAACAATTACGTAGAAAGACAAACATATTCAATAAAATAAGAAGCGTTGTCGCATGAAAAATATAAACCAGCAAGCTATAAACTTTTTCTACTTTTTTAAAAGTAGAATAAATTCTATGTTGATTCATCAGTTTCCATAGTAAATGGACAACATCAATATTTTTTCCCCTCTATTTTTTTGAAACTCCTGACCGAAAGATATAATGGATGTAGACAGGTACGATTCGATTGCAAACGCGCTAAAGTCAAGCCGCAGAAGTATCCCATATTAGAACAATCGTCAAAGGTTTAAAGGGTTTTAGAAATTCGATGGAAACCAAGGATTATAGCTCAAAATGAAGCAGACTTCGAAGAACAGGAAAGGAGAACCTCCAATTTACGCTGCAAATATTATTTTTATATTCCTTTTTGTCTATGTTTTTGAAAAAAATACATATATCTACGTTGTTTTATTATACAAACATCTTGAATAGTTCAGCGAAAAGAAGTATAGTCCACTAGTATTAAAAAATTATAGTCCAGTCAAATTATAATATTTGTTTCAAGGAAATGAAGTAGCGTTTTTCTAAATACTCTATCCTGAAACACGCACCTAGACTATACTTGGACGGTGTACACATCGCATATTGTGAAATTATTGTGTCATTCGTGTGTGAAAATTATCCCTTTACAATATTCCTGAGTACATCCGACTCCGCACATTCACCAGTTAATCGATTCAAGAATTTTATCGACTCCTTCAACCTTATTACTACGATAAACGACCCCACTCGCCTCTCCGGATCATCTCAAACATTGCTAGATAAAATTATAGTCAACAATGGAATCTCGTATCCCTCTGAAGTGTTTACCGCCGGATACAGTGATCAACTTGCTCAAGTACGACTATTAATAATAAACTAAAACTACTTAAAATCCTTTACAAATTTACAAGAGAGTTTAATGACATAAATAAATCCATATTTATAAATTATTTGCGTGAAGAAACATGGAAAGATGTTTACAAATGCCAAAACACCGACGACAAATTCAATGTATTTATCTCAATATACCAAAAATATTACAACTCAAGCTTTCCTATGAAATGCAAGTTAATTAACACAAAGAAATACAAGAGAT
>NNCF01129228.1:34230-51151 GCA_002313205.1 Laupala kohalensis
TTTTTGCTGATGACACTAATTTACTATGTAAACACGCCAACGCTTAAGTTTTGTGTAACTTTTCGACTTGGTTCCACGCAAATCGTCACATTGTAAACACTGAAAAAACAATGTCATTTCACAATAGTAATACAAAATCTTTACCCCATGTTTCTCTTTCTTTAAACGGAACACAATTAAAAACTGTTTCGAATACAAAATTCTTAGGTCTCCATATTCAAGACAACCTCAAATGGAATTGTCACATTGACAATCTTAATTCCCAATTAAGCAAATTGTGTTACGCATTCCGAATCTTAGTTAACGCAGTTAGTCCACGTATTTCCCGTTGCGTATATTTTGCAAACGTTTACTCCCATTTACGTTACGGCATTACCTTCTGGGGTAATTCCGGTCAGAGTATTCAAACTTTCAGAATTCAGAAGAGGATAGTTCGGATAATTTGTAAATCTCACCCCCGAAACTCTTGTAAACCTTTATTTAAGGAATTAAATATATTAACACTTCCCTGCCTTTATATTTATGAAACAGTCGTGTTTGTTAAGACCGAATTACTGAAGTGCCACCCTTTCTTTATACGAAACAGTCTCGTTCACGAACACTATACACGCAATAGTAGTAATATTCATCGCCCTNATTACTTGCCGATGACCAATTCTCGGCCCTATACTGTTTTATTGTATGTGAACGACATGTCATCATCCACATCAGATTGCAAAATGGTTCTTTTTGCTGATGACACTAATTTACTATGTAAACACGCCAATGCTCAAAAAGTTTTGTCTAACCTTTCGACTTGGTTCCATGCAAATCGTCTCATTGTAAACACTGACAAAACAGTGTCTATGTCATTTCACAATAGTATCACAAAATCTTTACCCCAGGTTTCTCTTTCTTTAAACGGAACACAATTAAAAACTGTTACAAATACAAAATTCTTAGGTCTCCATATTCAAGACAACCTCAAATGGAATTGTCACATTGACAATCTTAATTCCCAATTAAGCAAATTGTGTTACGCATTCCGAATCTTAGTTAACGCAGTTAGTCCACGTATTTCCCGTTGCGTATATTTTGCAAACGTTTACTCCCATTTACGTTACGGCATTACCTTCTGGGGTAATTCCGGTCAGAGTATTCAAACTTTCAGAATTCAGAAGAGGATAGTTCGGATAATTTGTAAATCTCACCCCCGAAACTCTTGTAAACCTTTATTCAAGGAATTAAATATCTTAACACTTCCCTGCATTTATATTTATGAAACAGTCGTGTTTGTTAAGACCGAATTACTGAAGTGCCACCCTTGCTTTATACGAAACAGTCTCGTTCACGAACACTATACACGCAATAGTAGTAATATTCATCGCCCTAGAGTGTCAACCACTCTTTGCCAAAAAGGACCATATCATTCGGGAATCGTTCTATATAATTCCCTGCCCAAGAATATAAAAGATATTATGAAATTGAATATCTTCAAATCCGCGGTTAAAAACTACCTCCTGCACCAGTGCTTCTACAATGTAAAAGAATTTATTGATTATAATACAAGTTAAATCCGTCTTGTACTTTATCACGCCATTGCTGTAGTACTTTTTAAATAACTTATAATAATTTCAAAAACTATTTTCTTGCATGATTGTTGTGTCTTATGGTTCATATTAATTTACTTTTGTGTGTACTCAAGTTTGGCACGGTTATGCACATTAATTTTGTAGCTCCATTCTGGCCCGGGTTTTTCTCCGGTTTTCCTTCGAGTAGAGGCGGATTTCTTATACAGGTTCTCTAGGCTTTGTCTAGGGGCGAGTTTATTGTAACATTATATCTTGAATTTAGTTTTATTTCAATTCTTATGATATTTAAACACTATAATCAGAATAATCTATAGTTCGATAATAATTTGTACATATCAATTTTTTGCGTTAAATTACAAACATATTGACATTCTATCAGTATTATAACTCGCAGCTAATTTTTTATCATATCTAGGAATTTTTGCTGAAATTTTTGAATCCCCCTCTGCCTTAGGGCCCTTGATCGGAATTGATGGGATGGTCCGTTGCTTGCTTTCGGAGAGTAAGTTAGTTTATTGTCCTCCACGTCGTCATACGCAGTTTGTAGTGTTTTTTGACAATAAATTTATATATTATCAATATTTCTTCTATTCAGTATAATTCTAATTTGGATCACCTCAAAGTCTGGTGTTTTCTAAAAAGTAAAATAACTACATATCTGATTATCGAATTTTTAATATGTCATAAAATAAAAATTGTGTTTGATACGACAAATGTATAAAGTCTTTGACATGTTGTGAAACAACCCTCTATAAATATGTGAAAAGTTAACAGAAGCGAAAATATTTATATTGTCTGTGTATGTACAATGATCAATATACAACAAGTTAAATCGTACACCACAGCCCTTGCACAACATTTACCCTTTAAATAATGATCGACACCGCTACAATCCTGACAGTGGTTATTTATTCACACCAGAGAAGAAAAAAAATACTAACACAAAGCAAATTACAATTAAAAATGCATATGTAACTCAGAAAGGATACAATCCTGCTGAAGCTTTGATCAACATCAGAGGTTCAAACACAATTAAAATAAAATAGCTCATAAAAACTTTTAATCAAAAACACATATGCGCTGAAAATGAGATTACGTTATCTCATAACGACCCACCCCCTAAAAAATAAAAATATATGTGGACCCAAAATTGTGAACAAAACAAATGTCATCGAGCAACCAAAAACAGCGCTGCGCAAGCCATTCAAATGACAAGAATTCAATCTAATATGATCAACGTAACTATAATCATTAGTAAAAATTTTCAGAAATAGTCATAGTGTAATACACAATGGGGATATTCACCATAAATTTCGTTTCAGTAACTCTTCTATGAACTTATTTTCCGTTAAATTTCTTAAAAGGTAGCAGTTTTTTATTCAGAATCGTGTACACTGTTTTAAAGAGACAGAAAATGTTATTGAAATTAAGGGACTGCACAATTTTCATAACTGAATTTGAGGTTAAGACCTACTTCTGTTATCACTGACATTTCTTACCATGATTTTCAACGTTTTCTCAATTCCTAAGTATAGTTCAATTAATCTTTCTCTTCTCTATATACACGAATGAATATTTGTTTCTTTGTTTGTTTGTTTGTTTATTTGTCCTTCATGTGTTCCTATACCATACACCCGACTTTAATAGAAATTTGGCAAGTTATTGTACACAGACTGTGAAGGTTTCTGACATAGAACAACTATTCTACAATAGATGTCGTTTCTTATCAATCAATAAATGTATTTCATATATTTTATTGAATCAATTAAATTGTGTGTGTGAATTTTTTAATGCTTTCTTCGTGGTATTTAATTCTTGAAATGAATAAAAGTGAAAATTGAATATTACAAAAGTAGAAAAATATAAATAAGACATAAATTAACAATATTATACAAGAACCTTCGGTAAGGCCGGGCAAAATGAGATCTGTTGACGGGTGTTTTAACACCAGTATGTCCAACGACGATAGTTTTAAGTTTCTTATCAAATCCCGGGCAACGCCAAGTAGTTCAATTAAAGGATTATAAATTACAAAACTGAACATTAATTGAGGTTTGGTAACGACGATACAAATTTGAATAATCGCGATTGATAGAGATAATTCTCACAGATCAGTTGGATGCTACCATAGCATTATTTCCGATGATAATAATTCCGTAATTTGACTCTGCTTTCACTCTACATTGACGTTCAAAAATAAAATAAATTATCTATCGTAATAAGAATAATATACTTCATGAAATAACGTCGAAGAAAAAATTGGATTAAATTCACACCAAAAATTATAAAGTGTATAAAAAGAACATTTTATTCCCTAATAAATTAACTGCGAAATCTTTGCAATTACTGGCGAAAAGAAAGCGAATGTTGAACAGTATCTCAAACACGTTGTGAATCGTTTTACAAAATAGACAACAGAGTCCAAAGAAGAAGAAAAAATGTCTGATTCCCTTCCACCAACTAAAATGACCTCCGTCGCCTTCTTCATTTCCGTAGGCAGCGCATGCATCATCTCTATCCTCCACACTCCAAACTACCGGTATCACAGTGCGATTTCAGTTCATGGAACCCGCTGGTCGCGGTGACAAAACGCCAAAAACAAGTGCGCGTCGGTCGCAGCAAAGCGGGAGAAAGAACAATCGTCGAGCAAATCGGTGCACGCAGTGCACGGACAAATGGGACACGGAGAGGGATGGGAAGGGATCAGTCGCGTGAAAACAAAAATCGCTGACAAAGGACATTGTGCGAACAACGCTGGATATTCAGTGGGCGTGAACCAGCGATCCGTTTGTGATGGACCTTGCGTCTATTTATGAGCCCAAAAGATGATAGCATGTTGCGCCCCACAGCGTCCATTCACTTGAAGATTTGCGGCATTCAAAATAGCTGGAACGATTTGGAGGAGAACACAAAAGAAGAAAAGAAGAGGTTTTGAATCACTAAAAGTGTTTTAGTATTCTTCTGTTTGATTTTAGCAATTCAGTGATTTCCTAAAACTCCTGACCCAAGAACTAAGTGACTGAGAAAAAATTATTCAATACTCCAGACTCATTTACAACTAAATAGACAAGGCTGAAGTACAAAGAAAGTTCACTGAATCGATTATTGATTAGGGGAACTTTATTAAATACTTCACGAGAAAAGGTAAGTTTCCAATATTATGGCGTAAGAAACGCCGCGGAACTTAACTGAACTATTGCTAGTACTTTTCATCGCTTCATATATCAAAAGCACTCTAAATTGAGAATGCGTTGCCTTTGGAGTCTTTAAGTTCTTTGAATACATTAAACATTAGTTACTGCCAATAAATTCAGAGTTATTTGTGATACATTTGTGTCTTGTAGCGTTGCTATTGCTACACCACGGTCAATGGTTCCATTCGTTAGTTAATGGGCGTATCTAGATGTGTCTTACAGTTAATCTGAATATGTTCAATTAATTCATTAAATGTTATACTGCTACTAAAACAGGTACAAATTACTCATATGTTTTTTTTAGAATAACGGACATAAAAATTAGAGAACTTTAAAAATGCTTTATAAATTGATAACGAATCGAGAATGTTGCTTATTTGCAGTCACAACGTTGAGATTGTTTTAAGAGCGTGTACGTTCTAGTATTGTTGGCAGATGCAACGCAAATAGCAGAGGGAAATTAAGCTTTTGCAGTTAATTTCATATATCAGGAAAAATAATAGGAAAAGAAATAAACCTCCATTAATAGCGGTTCTTGTGCAATCTAATCATTGCACACCTGCAGCTATAACATGCTAAGTGATTTCAAAGATTTTTCTAATATTTATAATACACAAGTCTGTAAAATAAAACCAGAAAATTTAAACTGATAGAAAAACATTTCCCATTCCTTGCACCAGTATAAACTTCTACTCTTGATAACCATAGCATGAACTCAACATCGTCGGCTCTGACGTCACAGCGGTTTCCACCGACCGCGTCTAATCGCAAGACCGGTTCCACCCATTCAATTCGCGTGTCCTTTAGTGATGTCCGCTTCGTCCTGAATACATCCTTGCTTGTTTACACCCGCCATATCGTCAATGGGCGCCACTAACCGATTCTAATTGAAGAGCACCGCCTGTTGTTTGCGTAATTCGGGGCTAATCGCTATGTGGCGAGTGTGGGCGTCTCACCCGGACGGTTGCATACAACCGCGAAGGAAACAACAATAGAGGACTGAAGGTTAGTGAAGTTTCACTTTGATGAGGATAATTGAGAATAGGTATGTGTGGGTCCGTTTGACTTTCCTCAGTAGTTAGCAACATTTGTTAACATATTATTCGAACATGTATTTTTCAGTAATAGCATCTTCAATCCCACAAGCGAATAAGTTCGGGTTCTATTCCCCGTTCAGACGAATTGGGTGATATTTTTAGCTTGATATTCCTTCACCAACGTCGGTCTGGTACCTTATCCTTACGTTCCTCGTTAACCAAACATCTCACTTTCCCAATACGTAGATTCAAACTGTGTGGTTAGGAAGAAGAGTTTGCATCAAGGCGTAAAACTAGACGAGAGTCGGAAGCAAATAGATAATTTAATAAATTTACCGCTACCGACCGGTGGCACAACCCGACGATGTCCCTGGTTTTCTCTTCTGCCCTCGCTGGTAACATAATAGTAGTAAACATAAGGTACTATGCACGGTTCAACAATTCTTCGACTCAATAGTGCTACCAAAGCGTAGGTGGTCGAAAGTGATCAGGACAAGACATCCAACTACAACAAGAGGTTGTTGGTGCAAATCATAAGTTCGGGTATGTGTAGATTATGTACGAGGCGTTCCTATTCGAATATAAATAAAATTTATTCCACAAAAAAGTACACAAATAAAAGGAGAGTATGTTTGGAATTTCTAGTCATCTTGAAAAGTTAAGATGGCTTGTTCAAGTTTTACAAAGCAGAAAATATTACAGGTATCAGTCAATATTTGGCACTGTTAAGCCGGATCTCTGCAGCGCGTATCGGTCGTAACTTATCTTATCTTCGCTGACAATGCAAAGGACGCTAAGCCGTATTTGTAGATTCTACTTTTGACACTAGCTAACTAGTTTACCAAATTTTTGAATTAAACTGAGTAAATCAAAATTTTAATGAAGTAAATTAATTTAGTTTCGAAAAAATTAAAAGAAAAAACGCATAAATGAAAAAATTATGCACATATAACAAAATTAAAACATGATATTTGTAGTATATCTAAGAACTAATCAACATTATTCCTACATAAGAGACAAACCTTGATTCCTTTTTTAGGTGATTAACGATTGTAGCTTTTTAACGAGAGTAAGGGCAGAGAGTGAAATACGAGGAAGAAACCGTCAAAAATATTATTATTATTATTATTATTATTAAACATTTCCTAAGACGCGAGTCTTAAATCATAAATTGTCCTTCATGTATAGTAGAAAGCACCCACAGGTCAACTATTTGAACGTAACTATGGAAATATCATTTCTTTTCTTCATATTTGTTGATAAATTATGTGTCTTTTACTATAATGTACATTAAAGGTGATTCATTTTAGTGACATGTTTCTCAACAATAAATGTTATTATACATACATTGTTTCCATCTACCAATATAAACTTGTTTAATCTAAAATATGTAGACACGTCAATTCCTCCTGTGCATAGATCATCCTAAGATTAAAATCACGTATAAACAAAATATTAGTACATGGCAACATGACAACTGTAGAACAAACATATATCAACATGTGGCAAATAGATTCATCCGTTTGTTTTTAATCCCAAAAATATGTTTTACCGTAAGTATTCCACATTCTCCCATCCAGTACCCAAACCTGTTCACAAACCATGCTATGGTAAGCACAGCCACCCAAAACCATGTAAAGTAGTGCTACCCAGAGATGAAGCCAACACTTCCAGCAGAAATCAAACGTGCTCATATTAGCCGATTCGTACGGTCGTCAGTTGTCCCCCGTTTTGCGAGCATTGCTTCCTAGCCAGTACTCAGTTTCCGGTTTCTTTAAGCCAAACGCTCGTTTGACTGAAGTTATTCGAGAACTGAACACCTACAAAAAAAATTAAGAAAGCGGGACACAATAATCATCATAGGTGGGCAGAACGATATGAACTTGGGTGGTCATTTCAACGCGTCTCAACATCTACAAAAACTAAAAATGGCCTCTCAGCTCACAAACATAGTACTCTCTAGTCTGCCACCACGCTTCAACGTTCCACAAATAAACCACGAAATTAACCTGGCAAACATCTCCCTAAAACATCACCTAGCAGACACAAAAATCACACTTTTAGATTTGCAACCACACCTGACTGCCAAGGACATTACCCAACACGGTTTACATCTGAGATCATCTGAGATACATCACTTCAGGTCTCTCCTAGCACCACATCTGACCTCACATCATCCACCAGCCCCTTTACCCACTCCTACAGTTCCACCTGCACCTACCTCATCTCCTCCTCCTCCACTACCCTTTGCAACTACCATATCACCATCTCCTCTTCCTATCTCCACACCCATTTCTTCTCCTGTCCCCGTTCTTTCGCCTAATGCTTCTTCATCTTCCACGTTCTCACCTATTCCTCCATCCACATCTCCTGCCACCCCCATACACAGTTACAACTTGCGCTCAGGAGAACGATGTGGTACTCAAAGGTGACAATCGCGTTCGGGTGCAGTGTGCGGGTTTCATCCAGAACTAGAAGCTGTGCCAAATTCAAATTTCTCTCCACAATCTAACGTCGATTACATTTCTCGCGAATCACAAACTCTTCGCGAAAATAAAATAATTATATTTCATCATAATGTTCAATCTCTTTCAAACAAATTGACAGACATTGAAATTCTAATACACGAAAATCCATTCGATTTTCTATGCCTCACAGAACATTGGCTCTCAACTAACAATATCAACGATACTGCTATTTCTAATTATTATTTAGCAAGTTCTTACTGTCGGCAAAATTAAAAAGGAAAAAATCCCCACGGACGTACGTGTATCTACGTTCGTAAAGATATTTTATCTTCTTCACTGCCAGACTACGAGAACTTCTGCGTAGATAGTTCGTTCGAATTTTTTGCAGTTAATCTGACAATACCGGTATTGTTTTGAGTATTTATAGACCTCCTCAATCAGATCTTAACATATTTTTTCGGAACTTCGAAATTGTTTTAAAACATGTCACAAATAAATCTACCAAATCTATCGATACATGTGGTGATTTCAACACCGATTTCCTGAGTACATCCGACCCTGTACATAACCAGTTAATCGATCAAGAATCTTATCGACTCCTTTAACTTTATTACTACGATAAACAATCCCATTCGTCTCTCCGGCTCATCTCAAACATTGCTAGATCAAATTATCGTCAACAATCGAATCTCGTATCTCTCTGAAGTGTTTATCGCCGGATACAGCGATCACCTTGCTCAAGTATTGACCATCAATAATCAACTAAAACCACTTAAAATCCTTTACAAGTTTTCANTGACCATCAATAATCAACTAAAACCACTTAAAATCCTTTACAAGTTTTCAGAAGAGTTAATAGACACAAATCAATCCATATTTATAAATTATTTGCGTGAAGAAACATGGAAAGGTGTTTACAACTGCCAAAACACCGACGACAAATTCAATGTATTTATCTCAATATTCCCAAAATATTACAACTCTAGCTTTCCTATGAAACGCAAGTTAATTAACACAAAGAAATACAAGAGATGGATCACCCAAGATACAAATTTCTTCAACAACAAAAACGCCGTTTATATTATCTTTCAAAACGCTATAACAAAGCACCCGAATTCCATAATTATTTTCGTAAATATAACACTATTCTTCGAAAGGTAGTCTATACAGCTAAAGTAATGGAAAACGACAGGCATATACTAAAATCGAACAACTGGATGAAAGCCATGTGGAATATTGTTAACAATTACACGTCAACTTCCGAAAATCGCGAAGAAAATGTTTCTCTACTAAACGATGGCAAAATCGTAACAGATCCTCAGGACATCGCAAATTTGTTTAATTCTCACTTCTTAGAAATTAGTAATATAACGAACTCAATATATCCAAATCAATGTCCTCCAATTATATCCATCCATGTACCCAATTCTTCGTTCACTTCCGAAACTAACGCCAATGAAGTCATGAGAATCAGCACCTCATTAAAAAACAAATTTTCAACAGGCATAGATGATATAACCGAGTTTGTTGTTAAATTTTCGTCCCACGCAGTATTAAACCCAATCATAAACAGTTTTAATAGTTCTTTATCGAAAGGGGTGTTTCCTAAGTGAAACCTTTACACAAGAGAGGAAACAAACTTAATGTTGAAAAGTACCAACCAATATCTCTTATTACCCACTTTCTAAAATATTCGAGAAAAATTGTTTTATAAGCGTCTTCTAGATTTTTTATCAAAAAATAACATTCTCTCTGACGGTCAGCACGCTTTTAGGAAATCCCTTTCCACTACAAGCGCCATATTTTCCGTCTTAAACGATGTTACATCTCTTGACTGTGGAGAAAATCCTCAGGGTGTTTTTCTTGACTTATCCAAAGCATTCGATGTCATCAATCACGGAATTCTCCTTTCCAAATTGCATTCTTTAGGCATTCATGGACTTCCACATCAATGGCTATCTTCTTATTTAATAGATAGATATCAACAGGTCGAAATATTCTATACTAAAAATAATATTCTTCAGCGTTGTCTTTCAGAAACAAAGCCACTTACTTGCGGAGTACACCAATGTACAATTCTCGGCCCTATACTCTTTTTATTGTATGTGATTGACATGTCATCATCCACATCAGATTGCAAAATGGTTCTTTTTGCTGATGACACTAATTTACTATGTAAACACGCCAACACTCAAGTTTTGTGTAACTTTTCGACTTGGTTCCACGCAAAACGTCTCATTGTAAACACTGAAAAAACAATGTCATTTCACAATAGTAATACAAAATCTTTACCCCATGTTTCTCTTTCTTTAAACGGAACATAATTAAAAACTGTTACGAATACAAAATTCTTAGGTCTCCATATTCAAGACAACTTCAAATGGAATTGTCACGTTGACAATCTTAATTCCCAATTAAGCAAATTGTGTTACCCATTCCGAATCTTAGTTAACGCAATTAATCCATGTATTTCCCGTTGCGTATATTTTGCAAACGTTTACTCCCATTTACTTTACGGCATTACCTTCTGGGTCAATTCCGGCCACAGTATTCAAACTTTCAGAATTCGGAAGAGGATAGTTCTGATAATTTGTAAATCTCACCCTCGAAACTCTTGTAAACCTTTATTCAAGGAATTAAATATCTTAACACTTCTCTGCATTTATATTTATGAAACGGTCGTGTTTGTTAAGACCGAATTACTGAAGTGCCACCCTTGCTTCATACGAAACAGTCTCGTTCACGAACACTATACACGCAATAGTAGTAATATTCATCGCCCTAGAGTGTCAACCACTCTTTGCCAAAAAGGACCATATCATTCGGGAATCGTTCTATATAATTCCCTGCCCAAGAATATAAAAGATATTATGAAATTGAATATCTTCAAATCCGCGGTTAAAAACTACCTCCTGCACCAGTGCTTCTACAATGTAAAAGAATTTATTGATTATAATATAAGTTAAATCCGTCTTGTACTTTATCACGCCATTGCTGTAGTACTTTTTAAATAACTTATAATAATTTCAAAAACTATTTTCTTGCATGATTGTTGTGTCTTATGGTTCATATTAATTTACTTTTGTGTGTACTCAAGTTTGGCACGGTTATGCACATTAATTTTGTAGCCCCATTCTGGCCCGGGTTTTTCTCCGGTTTTCCTTCGAGTAAAGGCGGATTTCTTATACAGGTTCTCTAGACTTTGTCTAGGGGCGAGTTTATTGTAACATTATATCTTGAATTTAGTTTTATTTCAATTCTTATGATATTTAAACACTATAATCAGAATAATCTATAGTTCGATAATAATTTGTACATATCAATTTTTTGCGTTAAATTACAAACATATTGACATTCTATCAGTATTATAACTCGCAGCTAATTTTTTATCATATCTAGGAATTTTTGCTGCAATTTTTGAATCCGCCTCTGCCTTAGGGCCCTTGATGAGAATTGATGGGATGGTCCGTTGCTTGTTTCCGGAGAGTAAATTAGTTTATTGTCCTCCACGTTGCCATATGCAGTTTGTACTGCTTTTTTGACAATAAATTTATTTATTTTTTTATTTTCTGTCCAATAGGCTAGCTAAATTACACAAAAAAATGAAAGGGAAGTTTCAATCGCTTTTTACATAAATGAATGTCATAGAACTAACTCCATGCGGTACTCACTGACTGCCTCAAGAAACACACATACGGGCTACTCTATACAAAAGCATTTCTGACACGATTTCATGATCACGAGCAATAGATATTTTTAAGATTCAAAATCTTACGATAACAGAGCCTTAAAACTTTGATAAATTACCCTGGCGAAACCGTGAAAATCAGACAGCAATAATACTGTATACTGCCTTGTATAATAGAATTTAACGTCTCGTAAATGATCGAAGTTATTTTTATGATAGAAGGTCATGTATTGGGCAAGGACATTCCTAGTTATTATCAATTATACGGTAGTTCAGGAAACAATGGAAGTAGATAAGAGACCGGGTCCAGTGTGCTCGCAGTGGGCGAGAGTAAATTAATTATGGAAACTTGTATATTACTATTTTTATTTTTACCTACGGAATATTTTGAAACGTTAAATCCGCCTCTGACTAAGAGCTCTTGATCGGAATTGGTGGGATGGTCCCTTGCCTTATTATCTAGTGACTGCACGCCTCTAGAACTAACATTAGTGCGGAAGGATACTTCTTGTACCCCCACAACTTCATGTGCTCCGCAACGTAAGCCCACCTCGCTGTGAGCGACTAGGGTGGATACCACCCCCGGCGAGGCTACGTTCCACGCGGCCTGCCCGCCCGGACGGCCGCACAGGCATCAGACGGGACGCGGAATGGCACCTAGGCATCTCGGTCAGAGTGATGTCGCTTTCGCCTACAGATCGCCGCCGCCTCCGTCCCGCCGATGTGGTTTTTTTTTTTTGTTTCTTTTACTTTTTATTATTTGTCTCCTAATATCTCCCTTTATTCTGTTAACACGCCCATGACATGTGCTGCGTGCCACCATGAGTTTGCTGGGTTCCCTAGAATTGGAGAACGACATGGATACGGTGTTCTTGACGCCTCCTGTCGTCTGGCAAAACGTTTGCTTGCGGAGACTTCAGTTATATCTCCCGCTGGTCTACAACAGTTTGCTCTGCGCAGCACGTTGGGGAAGAGTACGTGTTTCCCTCCCTCGTCCATCTCAAGACGATGCTACGAAGTGAGGTGTTATTTGGATGAACATTTTCATACTGAACATTTATTGGTCATTTCGACGTTCCTCACTGCCCAGTGTAGAATTCACTACATGTTTTCCGTTCACTGCATGTTTAACACATCAGGAACCTATTATATGAACTTTTTATGTTATCCGAAGATTTTTATGTATTCACTTGAACTTTTTGTGCTATCTGCAGATTTTTGAACCTATTCAAATGAACTTTTTATAAATTCAGAAGATAATTTTCATGTATTCAAAAGATACCTTTCTATGTATTCAGTAGACCTTTTCATGTATTCTGAAGAAGCATTTATGTATTCAAGAATAATCCTTATGTCCTCTCAAGAAATAGGACATTTTCCTTTGTAATTTTTTTGTTTGTATCCATCAATCTTTTATGTATTGTTTATGTTTTGTTTGTTAACACATACCACACTATGTATCACTTGTGTTACTTGAACTTTATTTTCCCATGACGCACTCTGATTTGCGTACAATTTAACACACTATATTTTGATTTTTGCTATGTATCGAGCCATTTTCTGTTTGTATCTACCAGTACGCTATATTATGTACTGTAGAGTTTTTATTATGTTACCTACACGTTTTCCTCACACCCTTGTGTGTTTTTTTATTTTTGATTATGTACTACACTTTTGTATTTGTGTTTTTTGTGTGCTTTTCTTCCAGTGTAGTTTATAATGCGCTTCGCGTATACATTGTTAAACGACAGGGTCCGGATGTTCCATTGCTTAGCGCCTTACGTCCTTACCTTGGCCGTGGGACCGGCCAAATTTGGAGGGGAGGTTATGTCACGGGGCTGACAGTATGCAAAGGTTTATAATATTACTCAAAGCTGACACTACGCAAGAATTTTATAATATATTTCCATGGCGGATCTTTAAATCGATAGTTTAAATAGTTAGTGTCATTTTAATCGTGACTCATCAGCTCCGTGACATTCTCCGTGGCATCAGCCGCGAGAGATAAGAACTTTTCCTGTTTGTCCCGTCTTTGTGGTGAGAACCTATTTTTCTCTGTGGTCAAGTACGAGGTGACACACGATCGTATGACTCGCCACGCCACTGCACTCTGTCACCCCCCTCCATGTGACATTCCTCCCTCTTTCTTCCTAATTGCATTTAAAAACATAAGACAACGCCTTACCATCTCCACAAATTATCGTAGAGCCGTGTGCAACGACTCCCTTCCCAATGACTTCTCCTACCATGAAGAGCTCCTCAATACATTCAAATATCCACATGTAACCCCCCACCCTTACCAGGGCGTTTTCGGGAAGTTACAAACCAATTCCCCCGCACACCCCTCACGGTTACTTAAACTGGTGAACACCCATCCGAGGGCCCTTGTCCTTGCCTTTGCCGCCTTGCCCAGGCCTTCCCTCCTTCTTCTGCTATGGGGAACTCGCTGGAGACGATGTGACGTGCCCGAGACTGGGTGCGTCGGCGACGGGACGCATGAAGCGACCCTGCGCGGCTTCACGGGGTGCAGCCGACAACAGTTTTGATGACGGTCTGTATTGACGATAATGGGAAGCATATGGAACATTCTAAATGGACCTTGACGTCCTTACGAGTCTTTAGAACATGTTAATGCAATAGATTGATCTCTCGCTCCGATAAGGGCATTTAACATAACTATGTAATCACTTGCTCATGGGAGCATCAATATAACTTTTCAATTATAAGCTCTTTCGAGCTTATGTGCAGATTCAATTATTAAACCTTTGTTATAGTTTATATGTGTCAATGTTTATTTAACCAAACGCCAAAAACCTGAATAGAGAACTACTCTAACTATTGCCAAGCGAGTATTCTAANACGTTGGGACAAAGACAACTCTAAATATATACATAGCAACGACCAACGCGGCATTGTATATTATTGTTGTAGCGCTATAAGCCAACACGACATGGTAGAGGCGCCAAGGACCAACGTGACAAAGTTAAAAAATATGTCAGGTAATATATAACGGAATAATTTTGCTGTTTCGCTTGATTTTATTCTTTTATTAAAATTTTGTGGATTTATGTTATCCATTTCAAACCTATTTAAGTTAATTTTCAACAATAGTTTTACCATTTTTTTCGCAATTCAATTTATCTGTTAAGCACATTAGAAATGAGTCTGACTTTTTCCAACTAGGATGTATTTCAAATGTTTCAAACTTTGTTTCAATGTTAACTTCTTTGTTTTCTCCGAAAGGACTAAAAATTCACAGAGTGTAAACTTGGGTGCTATAATTATAAAAATTATACTCTTAATTCAGATATATATTTTTAAAATGTGTATAACATTAACAATATATTTTATTTTTATTTTTGCTTCACATTGACTGTCGTTAAAGAAACTTAACACCAAAAATATGAATTTAACCACTTTAAATCTCTCTTGTTTACTCCGATTACGCAGAGAATCTTCAGAGTGCTTGGGTGACTATTTGATAAAACAAACACATGTATGAAGATTAAGGAATAATATTTCTGTAATATTCCTGTTTTAAAAGAGGGTTAACATTACTGTTGGTATCAAGTTATGAAAATATTATTTTTTTATGATCTTTGTTCTTTGAAGGAATTTGTTTCATAAATATTGATATTATATGACTACATTAGGTTCACTTAATCTCATTTCGCAAGGAAAGGATTTCCTTTGCTTTTTTCCATCTTCTTCTGAATAACATGTATTCAAACTTATTTTTAGTGGCAGTTTATAAGAATTCATTCAAGAAACTTTAATGTATTTAATTTAAAAAATTGTGTTTACATTAATTGTTCATAATAATTTGAAAGAAGGTAGCCATAGCTCCATTACATTATCTATATAAATAATACTTATTCTTCGACCCACGTTAAGCGTGAATTATCCACATTGTTAATAATAATATCCCACAGCTTAATTCTACTGCATAATTATTAGTATACTTTGCTCGATATTTTATCCGAAATAACAGGTTAACTGCATCAAAACAATAAAAATACGGAAATGTTTCCTAACAAACCCACTTTAATTCACAGAAAAATCATTTATTTATTTGCCACGAAAGTATTAAAGAAATCCTCATCCGCAATGCATTGAGAATGGTTTATATATATTCTGATAGAAAATTATAGTAGTAGTGGATTGGATGTAGGAGTCGGGAGGGTGGATGAGCCTTCGTACGTCACAATACGCCTAACTAGCCCCCTCATTATTTTCACTAGTGTCAAAAGCACGAGGAGCAGAGACACACCCCACGCAACCCATCTGTCGCCAGCGGGTGTTGTGAACGGAGGCAACGTCATCGTCCGTTCCCCCCGCCTTCTCAACCCTTCTCACAACCACCCACTTTCGCGCCGAGTGATGCAGACTTCACTGCTCCCATCAATATCTTCCCTCAGAAGCAAATATTTCGATCCACTCTCTACGCTGCCTCGTATTCAGTTTTAACGTATTCAATTATTTTTCGACCATTTACTGACGTACATTTGGATTTTAATATACATGAGGTAACAATTATTCACACAATGTTTTGACACCTATTCGTGCGATCATCTGTCGATTTTAATACATTTGTATTAAATTGAAGTACACATCGTAAATGGTCGATAAATAATTTAATATATATTTCAATAAAAAATATTCTATTTACCATTTCTGTCGTATTCAAATTATCATTTGACGATATTGGACATAAAGTAAACAAGCAGAGTGCCGTTTGTTTATTTGAACTTTGATTTTAAGTCTAGAAATTATATTATAAAAATATAATATTAAGAAATCAAAAAAAAACGTTTAAGATGAAAAAAAATAATGATTGTAGTTGATAAAGAAACAATTTGCCAAAATATCAACATATATGAACTCATTATGATATTGTATTGTTCACTTTATTTTGTTTAGTCGACTCACTTCAACCCAAGTCGAGCGATTTGGTGGAATAACA
>NNCF01129228.1:51493-62176 GCA_002313205.1 Laupala kohalensis
CCGGGTTCGAATCCCGGTCCCGTCTCCCATTTTCATTTGACGTAACATGATTAATCTGTTACCTGGCGGTGAGGTTCACCGTAATCTAAGAGATTTCTATAAGATAAATGTGATTGGAATTCGTTTTAATGAAAGATTATAGCCTATTCATCCGTAACTATCCACACTTTGGCTTTCATATTAATACACTTCCGAAACTAAAAAGGATCGTAATATGTACTCCAAGAATTATCACATTGTAAAATATACACCCTATACGACAAAAAATTATCCGAAAAAGGACAAAAAATTGCAAATATTTTCAGGAAATACCATCTCCTATTTTTTGTTTCACAATGCATGAATTATGAAAAGCAGAAGAGATTCTTTCGATCGCTATGTTCCGAAAATTTCGAAATCAGTTCCGAAAATTTCGAATGAGCAACAAGAATTAGCTTTTCGAATTATTATGTACAAGTCAAAGGTTTTGGGGGAAGGGCATAAAACCAATAATACGCTTATCATGAATCCACTGATTTCCTTTATGTATAAGTGTGTTCACAGCTGTGTATTGTGAAACGAGACAAAGGTCAAACCACAAGCTTCACAGACCTTACCGACCATTCTATTTATAAGGCTTCCTTGCCGATATGATTTGTATGTCAAACAGAGAAAGATTACTGCATTAAATCTGATTCGACTATGATAAACGTTTTTTGTCAATTCATGAAAATATATAGAATTTTATTATCTACATTATTCATGCTTTTCAGAGCTATGATGTTGTCAATTTGTTTGTTCTTTTTATGGTTATTCTCTATTAACTGCGCGCTATAGAATTCCTATGGAATGTATTGCAATTGTTTGACTTAAAGATTATATTTTTGATTCAATATGTTTAGAAGAATTTAGCATTCCAGGCCACCGCAATCACACGGTACAAATTTGACAAAAGATTTAGTTTAGTTTCAAAACCTTCAGTTTTAATGCGAATCTTAAAAGTATCTGTTCTTAAAAGTGTTTCCCGGTTCGTCGCCATTGTCACCTGGCCGAACGTCATCACATACCTTCCCCACATGTAGGTACACAGGAAGAATAAATCCACGTCTCAAGATATATTTTCAGTATATGAATATGAGGATGTAAAAGGAAAAGTGAAACACTTGTTACTTTCCAATTATGCGCAATGTATAAGAGAAGTATTGAAAGTGACATAAAAAAGTTTTGGAGATATCTTCAGATCTTTACGAATCGGCTCCAGGAGAGTCTATTTTCAATTTTTGGTGATGTCCAATGTTGTATGTGTGTGGGTATATTAAGAATTTTGTTCTTCCGATAACTCACGAACAAAAGTTGAGATTTGATTTTGAGTGCATTGGGACTAGAAGCTTATTCTTGGATAGCTTCATTTACATACCACGCTTCACTTTCGGTTTCTTAAAATTTGAAAATATTAGTGTAGTTAAAGCATTTTAATTGTTCAGTTCATTCAGCATATAGACTACTAATCCGCATTTCTGTATGTCGCAACGTTTTCGAGATACAGCGAAAATTGATTACGCAAATAAGAATTATCTTGTTGACGCCGTTTTTGAATATAGGTTAATAATAATAATGATGATAATAAAAATAATAATATAATAAATAATAAGGCAAAACCAAAGAGTTTAAGGTGTCATTCTTTACTACGTAGGAAGATGGTTTCATTGTTGAAAAAGAATTGGCAAAAGCAGATGTCACTGGCTTTGCGAGAATAATTAAATATATTTCTTTCCACATTTGTACTGGTACGTGCTCGACATTTTCATAGTCAATAGCAAATATCTGAACAGAAACGGTCTTCTTCTTTATAGGAGTCTTTACCGCGGTTGAATAGCTGATAGCAAATACAGTGTGTTGGGACCTGTACTTCTTCCGAGTTTCTCCTTAAGAGATCCTTTCTATCGTCTTGAACTCCTGTATTTTTCTTTCTTCAAGAGAGCAGACACAGTCCGTGCTGCAAGCCGGGTGCTATTAATGCAGATAGGAGGTCCCAAGAATGTAATGCCTGGTTTATGTACCGCCTTTCCACGCCTGTCACGACCTTCACAAGATATTGTAGCGTACCTCTGGCAGTGAAAGCAACGCAGATAATTTGGAACAGAAGGCCGTAATAGCAGATATATCCAAGGTGCATTAATGTCCTTTGGAAGACTGATTTGGTCAAGGGTACGTGTGAAAGAAGTGGTCATCTCAAGAATCCCAACCTTCTTCATTATCGGGTATCCCTTTCAAATTTCAAAGGTTCTTTTCTGAGCCACCCTATAATATTGTATGGAGTCCGAATAAGGTCGTATTAGAGATTGATAAGGTGGTGTAGACAAAACGTCCGATTGGTTCACGGTTGTAGTTCACCGCTGTTTACTTTTTAGCAATGGCTGAGCATAAGTTTGCACGTTGCATTTGGTGTGGACGTATAATAACGTGATATATTTCAGAAATGAGTGAATCCCAAAAAAAGGGGAGGGGGTGACATCGCTAAGGCTGTTTAGTCTCTCTTACCTCATACAATTCATGGTCCAGCATTTTCTGTAAACTCGATGTTCAGAAGTTCTGCGTCAAATTCTTCGATTATATTTAAGATTATGGACTAGAGAGACATATGAATTTTTTACATGTATAATTTTTTATAAGAATGTTTGTACTTATACACACATACTACTTAAAACATACTTCATATACTAGACAGACAATTAAAACACCTTTACATACGTTTAATCAATAGTCTTCAAAATTAATCATCATAAGACACTTGATCATGTTTAATATTTTTAATAGATTACCTGCATGTCAATTTGACTGACGTTAGGGCGTATTTAACTGAGGTCATTCGCAATCATTGGTGACGAAACACATAATTCGAGTTAACACAGAATAATAAACTAAGCATGAAACCCTGTGTCTCAAAAATTAACAGAATAATAATCCAGATATTTACATTAATAACGTATTTAGTTTAAATGAACTTCCTTAATTGTTGCTGAAACTTACTTATACTCGTACTAATAGAAACAACATAGCTTTCATAAATCGTTTCGTTTTAATTCAGAACCCATTTATGTCTTCTTTACTTCTAGCTCATTCCAGTATCCAATCAACACAATTTCCATTCCAAGTCTGTCCCGTAATTGCCCTCATCTTCCATTCCCTCCCCCCACTTCGTGTGTCCACACACCGCACTATCTCTGCACGCGTGCAGTGACGTCACCCGATGCGAAATTTCTCCATCGACGAGGGCGGCGCGGCAGCGCTCTAGTAGAGTCGAACCGACGTCCGTCTGCCACTAATGATCCAGCGGCCAGAAAGCCATTAGTGCTAAGGGGCTCTGGGTTGGTGGGACTCGCACAATGTCTATGTTGTTACAGCACACAATTAACGAGCCTCGCAACACGGACGAGGTTGGGAGACCGACGACGATGTTTCCGTCCCAGAATGTGACACAACGGAGGAGACAGCGAGAGTGTAGGCGTGAGAGGGGGGGGCAACCGAGATGTCTCTCCGACTTACGTAAAAAACGAGTAACCAAGGGATAATTCAGATGAGTTGAAAGTAATACTTCTTCACTTTCAGACACTATACTATTACTAAACATTTTAAAACACACAACGTCCTCTTCAAGTGAATGTAACATTTTTAACAGTAAACTGTCATCGTAATAAAATAAATAAATCGTAATATAATAAAATGAATAACAGACTCGTCCTCAATATAGCATCAATTAGCTTCATAATATGTTATAACCATTGCAAATACTGGTTTGAGTCCTCATGACCAGTCAGCTCCTGTTTGATCCGATTACCCGACAGTTGGCCACATAACCTATCGACAAATCATTTACATTACATTTATTACTACTTACATTTGTACTCCTTATTACTATTGCTTATCGCAGTGGCTACGGTTTCATTTGTCATATTCTTACGTCTCAAAAACATTCTACACATACAGTGTCCAATGTATTAATTCTCTTTTTAATTTCTAGTTTTATCTCTTATCATTCCCAGCAGAGTTACTTTTTAACAAAATTTATCAAATCCATCTCTTAGCTCCCACATAGCTCCACAATTAGGTCCTGTCATATTCAGATGCTTTATAAATAATCATCCTTTCATGCCTAATCGAAATCGAAAAATAGACGAAAGACTTATTAGTTTATAACTAATACTGATTTTGCAATAAAAAATAAAAATAGGTTCAAATTGTCACGCAGTGTTGTCGAAATTTTGAGGGGTATGTGAAACGATTCAGGATAAGAAATAATGATAATTCAGGATAACAAATGTCATTGAATTGGATACCGAAACGATGAAGCATGAATTATGGTATTATCTTGTATACCATATGTTTGTATAATGCAGAGAGATATGAATAAGTAGCACATTGAACAAGCTATGGAGCAAATGAGTTAAAAGAATGTGAAAAATTAATAAAAACCATAGAATTAGAAGGGATTCGGTGCGAAGATTTCTGAAATACGATATATTATCAAAGAAGATGATGAACGGGTAGAAATAGAAATATTGTAGAGAAGAGAAATATTTATAATTATCGTACATTTTTATGCTCACATAATTACCATGTAATAAATATCAGCAGTAAAATATATAAATAAGCGATAAATATAAAGTAGTTTACCTACGCAACAAGGTTCAAGATACATATACCCTTATACCCTTCTATGTAACCATGGTTTTAAGGGGTAGACGAGAGAAAGACAACACACAATTGTTTGTCTGAGAGACATTAAAGAAAATCAAGATAAAAATCCTAATTCATCAGAATTAAAGCCACATCGTGACTCAAGAAATTATATTAAAAAAGACAATATTTCCTGGGAATTATTCAGAATCTATAAAGCAAATGGTAGACATGTAGAAGGACAGGAGAAAATATAAAATGTATTATGTATTCTACGTTGAATTCTCTGACGTAAGATTAATTTCTGTAGCCTAATGAATTTTAAGTCGATATTTCTTTCAAATAAACGTGTCTAAATTTGGACATATATAGCGGATTACATCACTCAATAATAGTTTTAATTCATACAAATTTCTCTTGATTGTTATGCAACGATTTTGTCTTCTCGCTTATAAATGTGCTCCACAAATATTTTTCCTGTTCGTCAAGCACCCTCTTTTTAGGAACACAGATATAACTCTTTGGTTTTATTACTGAAAGAACGAAAGTATTAATGTTTTGTCAGATAGAAGTTACATTCCAGTCTTCACAAAAACCGTCATCAATAGGTGGGTCTTATAATTATTATTAAAGGACTCCCCCTTCATCACTCCAAGGAGCGTTCATCACTAAAACCAACTTATTCATGTATCGCCCCTGATTCAAGGTTTCACTTTCCGATCAGATAATACATAGTGTTGCATTAGTTTTCAAACATTTCATAAGAATAAACTAAATGCACTTTACTTCATTTAATTTGCTAATGAAGAAAGAGGACTTCTTATTTGAAGTATTCATTTAATTTCCGGTTGTTATAAGGAGTTCCCATCTCACTTTTTGTGATTACCCTCATTATATCTGTGACACGGAAATGTGGGTAAAAACCTCTTGGTAGCTTACGTGGGTCTGGTAGTATGCCAGTGCGGAGAATCAAGTGTCATTAAAACGAAAGTCTTGGTCAAAAGAGAAATACCATTCCGTTACTTGAGGGAATGAAAATTTCAACCATGAAATTACAATTCCATTTTTTAATTCTGAACCGAAATTGTTCCAGAAATTGTTTATACAACTATAAGAACCTTTGCAACTTCTATATCTCAATTTAATAGTCCCTGTACAACCTAACAATATTTTAAAGACCTTTTAGAAGACTCTTCCCTTATGAATTGAGAAGAGGGATGCGCTTGTGTGGAACAAGAGAAGAGCATTACACATGGCGAAGGAAAAGAAACACATCGACGGCGCNGAGAGGGATGCGCTTGTGTGGAACAAGAGAAGAGCATTACACATGGCGAAGGAAAAGAAACACATCGACGGCGCGTATTACGAATGTAAGAATAATGGAAATAAGAGAGAACACGAAAAGGAAATGGAGAAGACAAAGGCCGGGTAGACAGGGATGGTGGTGGCGGGTCTGGTAGCGGAAACTCGGGAGGACAAGGCTCTGCGTAGCACGAACCAGGCAATTTCACGTAACGGGTAATTGCCTGCGAAGTAAGGTCGTGCGAGCACACACGTGTACGCCAAGACACGTGCTGAAGAGGCTCTCGAGGACTATCAACTCTCCACGTGTGCCAAGTGGAGAAGCGATGATGGAGTCAAAGAATAGCAATCAAATGCGTTAAAATAACGAAGTTTTGTACTAAATTGAATCAGAAATTGTCGATAAGTACCTCTAAAGCCTAACAAGGTCCCGTTACATAAATTACGTAGTGCAAAAATTATCATTCTATACACTCGATTCTTCTCCATAACGAACTGTAATAATAAACCTAACACGCCTCCCCCAATTATTACGTACCGATAACCCTACCTTCCCCCCAAACCACTAAACACGTTAAACAGTTTTTGATGCTTTTCGGAATATGTAAGGATCAATTTTAGCCCACTGACTTACTTGTTTGTTTATTATTGCTATGTACTGTCACTGAGATGTTGAGTACATGGATTACAATGACAAAATTTAATGCATCCTATGAAACACATTGTATAAAATGTAGCGTTATGTAACACCTCTCCTGAAACCCTTCCCCTTCTGTATTGCAATGTAACAATATCACAAACCCTCAATATCACAAACATAATTTACTACCCTAAAACCTAATTATTCTCAAATGATAATTACTTAATCACATATATTTTCCTTCTTAATCATATATAAACTTTTTTTTCTTTATACTTAATTTATTTTAAAATTTCCTATGATCCATATCTTCTTTTGTGCATTTACGCATGCAGGAGAGATGTGGTTAACACGGTGAAATGTGCCACAAGTCCTTGTACAAGAGATAATTCGGAAATGGTGAACAGCTCTAGATGAACAAGCATGAAACCTGGGTTCGATTCACCATTTTCACATGGATACTTATTATGTGTCCAAAATATAACGTAGCTTCAATGCTTCCAAATATATATTTCTTCAATGAATGAAGTATTACGTAGACTGTTGATTTGCAATTTGCAATTGATTTTCAAAATTTTTGGAATACGAAACAATAAAAATTTCATTTAAAATTGTAGCAGAAGCATTGTCCTACAAAGAAAAGGAAATACATTATCTAATACGACATTTACCAACAGAGAAACTATGTTTAATAATAATAATAATAATAAATTACGTGCTATTAAATATTACGGATAATAAAACCGTAAACCTTCATTTAAACGGTACTCATTAACTTTAACATTTAATAAGTCGTAAAATTATTAATATTATTATTAATTATATTATAATAAAAAATTAAGTACGATGTATTTTGTTTCATATCGGATCAATTATTATTTCCTTTTAAACACTGAAAAGTTCAGATTTTCTATATGATGGTATTTGATTAGTTTTATTTTACACATTTTAATCAAATTTTATGAATCTGATGACAAAAACGACTGATGATTCATATAAGTCTCCATATTGCATAATGCAATACCTAAATTATCACCAACTATCGGTAATAGTTTCGGAATTTTATCAATCCGAGCTAGTTACAATTGTTAATGATAAATAGATTTCATACTTCGAGAAAACAACATGTTATTTCTTGTCCCTAGCTAAATACATGTTCTTCATCATCTCATCAGGTCTCAACATCCGCCATGGTGAAGTTAGTTAAATATTTCTGATTTCATTCCGTGTTATAAATGAAGTTGAATATTTTATTGTTTGCGACTAGAGTATATTCGCAAGATACTAACCACTAACACATCGGGAAAAATGAGAAAATTCGACTTCAACATTCTACCGAAGATGACAAGGAATGCAAACAAAGTAATGACAACGACAAAGGAAAGTTTTGCATCGATAATAAATTCCAAAATCAAATAATAAACCACTACTGAATGTTACAGCTTACTTTCCAAAGCCATGTTGAAAAAATATTCTAAATCAAGTAAATAAAGAAAACTCTTCCCTAGAATTGTCATAGAGAAGAAAGAAAAACCATTTCTAATAAGATGGCGTTCTAACGTCGAGCAAAATCATTTTGCACGTTGTCCTATTACCACTCTCCCACCGAGAGCCGCGTAAGGGCTATGTTACCCTCGAGAACGTTATTTAGCCGTGTATAAGGGCAAGAACATTTCGTTATACGATGCGACGCCTTGCATTGCGTTCATTAGGTGTTCACGCGGAGAGACGGTAGTTTATTTTAGTGCATATAAAACGCGTTCTCGACATTTCATTCTAGTATCTAGGAGAGTTAGCTCCGACTATGAATTATGGTCATGAACATTTCTTACGGGTTTTGTTATGGATTTCGTAATATCGAGTATTACGAAACAAATGGAGGTAATCATTTGTAAAGTACACATCATCTTAATCATGACGGTTTCGAGGAGAACTATCATAAAATATTTTGGAGACCTCAAGGATCCGTTTTAGGACAGTCAAGAACTTGGATTATGTTATCAGAAATTTTTATTTGTTTACGAGTTCTTTTGAGAGAATGACATAAATAAAGAAAAGGCCCAAAAACTTTCAACACCTCTTAAAATTCTTTTCAACTCAATTCCTCAAACCTCATGGGAGTCACAATAAAATTTTCCCACACATTTCTTCCTTTTTTCTTCTTTGTCACCCTCTCAAAAAGAAAATCGATTCCTACCTTCGGAAGACAGGCTCACTTTACGTTTGTCGAACATTTCATTCCTTTGCGGCGTGCGGTGATATTACAAACGTTCTTCGAAAACTCTTCCAGAGACGTGCAAAAGAGATCGTTAGAAGTCCCACCGCGTCCATTATACGCGCCGCAGCTCTACTAAAGATGCAATCTACGGCGGTTGTTATTTCGGTGTAATGTGATAGCTGCGCTGCGACCAGCACTCCTCACACTTCACAGTAAGCGGTGTCCCCACCACCAACATTTCAATCGTTGCCATCACTTTGCCACCGCTGCTGTCGGGGGAGCGAGTTTTCAATTTTCACCAGTACTCGAAATTGCTTTTGGATCCAAGAGCCATGAGTCTTTCTCTCGTTTCCTGAAGATAGTTTCATTACACATTCTCTAACATTCTTTAGCACACACCTCCAGTTACTGTGTGAGGGAATATTCAGCATATGGTGTATTCTAGTTAAATCGATTTCTCAAATATTTCTTCAGTCGATGGCACATCGAATGTTGGTAAATTTGATGACTAGTTATCGGCAAAAACAAGATTTGTGATGTTTTCTCATATTTTGACACGTACAAATTGACTATCTATTGTTACTTCACTTTTGTTATTTATGTAACATCTATGTAACATCATTATAGAGTTTAACAACCATCAACAACAAATAAGCAATTGTGTTTTTTTACCTGACACTGCGGACGATAAAGTGAATAGTGTTACGACGTTCAAAAATTTGAAAATAATTTTTAATTTCGATAAATTCCTGTTTTAATCAAATACAATATATAGAGAATGAACATTATCGATGAGAATCATTCAAAGAGGATGACAATTTATTTTAAAGTGTATATCTGATGGGGCCAATAAAGACGTCAAATTTAATGCAAATATTACAGGTATTCTTTTGACTTTCATTACCGAGTTAAATTGCAATAAAATGTCATTAGGGAGAAATATCGAAAACAAATCATCTTTTGAGATATCTTAAAAATTTGAATATTTAAATCCGTAAGAAGGTAAAAAAGCTAATATAAAGTATACCTATGAAAATCACTCAAAACTACAATGTCATTTACAAGGAAGCAGTGTTAAAATAGTTGGACCTATAGTATTTTGTATAACCAGTTATGATTTTGATAATTGTTCTCGATAGCTTTGAGGACCATACATTTTTATACGTTCTCCAACCTTTTATTTGTTTATTGCAGCATTTTTAGATGTAACAAATGTAAAAATGTTGCAATAATTAACCGTAGCGGAGGAAAATTCATAGGAGTGTTGTTATCGTACAACCTCACGAGAACATATAAAGGGAGAGATTTAATTTTGTTAGTGTCATCATATAACAAATTTTTTATCGTAGATCTTATACTCCACAGATGTCAAAAAGATTGTCTTCGATGATACCAAACGAAATTTCACGTTATGTGAATGCTGTCTCCTTTAGTAAAGGTTACATGACAAAATAACGGCAGGAGGTGAAAGGAGGGTGCGTCATATATGGAGAGTTCCATCTACTAAATTTACAACAACGCTACGGGTGACCGGTATGAAAATTACGTTTTCGTTGGGTAAGCAGGTCGAGTATACTTTCTGTGTCTACGATCTTCGTTCATTACGGAAACATTTCGCTTTCATTAGTTTTGTTATTAACGTTCCAAATTCACATGGATCACCCAAATTTTGGGGAAGGTGAGATAGAGTAGGTATTTCAGTAAAGAACATACAAAATGTATTCTAAAAATAATGATTCACATTACGCGATATAGAATATATATTCAATAACATATTTAACCATTCCTAAACATTACAGAACACAGTGGTGTAGGTAACTATATGTAATAAAACTGGAAAATAATCTATAACATTGAAAAACATAAA
>NNCF01129228.1:71180-95034 GCA_002313205.1 Laupala kohalensis
ATAGTTCGGATAATTTGTAAATCTCACCCCCGAAACTCTTGTAAACCTTTATTCAAGGAATTAAATATCTTAACACATCCCTGCATTTATATTTATGAAACGGTCGTGTTTGTTAAGACCGAATTACTGAAGTGCCACCCTTGCTTCATACGAAACAGTCTCGTTCACGAACACAAAACTCGCAATAGTAAGAATATTCATCACCCTAGTGTGTTAACCACTCTTTGCCAATAAGGACCTTATCATTCGGGAATCGTTCTATATAATTCCCTGCCCAAGAATATAAAAGACATTATGAAATTTAATATCTTCAAATCCGCGGTTAAAAACTACCTCCTGCACCAGTGCTTCTACAAAGTAAAAGAATTTATTGATTATAATACAAGTTAAATCCGTCTTGTACTTTATCACTCCATTGCTGTAGTACTTTTTAAATAACTTATAATAATTTCAAAAACTATTTTCTTGCATGATTGTTGTGTCTTATG
The DNA here is from genome assembly GCA_002313205.1 of Laupala kohalensis. Taxonomy (NCBI): domain Eukaryota; kingdom Metazoa; phylum Arthropoda; class Insecta; order Orthoptera; family Trigonidiidae; genus Laupala; species Laupala kohalensis. Next base: position 71,669 of record NNCF01129228.1, read on the forward strand.
GTTCATATTAATTTACTTTTGTGTGTACTCAAGTTTGGCACTGTTATGCACATTAATTTTGTAGCCCCATTCTGGCCCGGGTTTTTCTCCGGTTTTCCTTCGAGTACAGGCGGATTTCTTATACAGGTTCTCTAGACTTTGTCTAGGGGTTAGTTTATTGTAATATTATATCTTGAATTTAGTTTTATTTCAATTCGTATGATATTTAAACACTATAATCAGAGTAATCTATAGTTCGATAATAACTTGTACATGTAAATTTACAAACATATTTGCGTTAAATTACAAACATATTGACATTCTATCAGTATTATAACTCGCAGCTAATTTTTTATCATATCTAGGAATTTTTGCTGAAATTTTTGAATTCGCCTCTGCCTTAGGGCTTTTGATCGGAATTGATGGGATGGTCCCTTTCTTGGTTCCGGAGAGTAAATTAGTTTATTGTCCTCCACGTGGTCATAAGCCGTCTGTACTGTTTTTGACAATAAATTTAATTTAATTTAATTTAATTTAATATCGATTTCTTGCAGATAACCCTATATCTTCTTCCAACGAGGAGCTCCTGCGCCAATTCACTCTTATTAGGCACCTCTTAGAGTGTGATGGGGTTGAAATTCCAGCAAAATCAAGCAAACAATAATACTTTTAGAAGTCAGGGAGGGATAATCTCTGGTAAACAGAATTATTAAAGTCCTTTCTGTAAGGTGAAAAGAAAAAGTTACCTATCTTCGAAAACCACTGTCTTCCCCATTTATCTAACTTCTATTCAGGTGTGAGTTTTTCAAATGTTCCGAAAATTCTCAGAAGAAAAAAATCCATTCAAAAACTACGAGCTTATCACGCAACAACTCCACTCACAACTTCCTGCAGAGTTATGGAGAAGGGCATTGTATGTGACTAATGAAGATTACCTGAGTACAATTGCACTTCAAATTTAAGGAGATCCTTCAAACTATTTTTCTTTCTTTGATCGAATAACTAAATTGCCTCCCGTATCATCCTGTTGTTCAAACCTCAGTTATTGAACGGGTTGGAGTCGAATCGAGATACAATACGTACAAGGAGTCTGTGGCTCCTGGGTAAATCACTGCTAACAACAAAATAATCTCTAGAAGTTGAAACCTACGGTATGTCAATGACCTTCGGACACCCTCTTAACATTCTCCGCCGGTTTGCTAAGCAAGCTACAGCACTCGCTCGTCGGGTTGGATTCCCCTCAGGGAACACAATTTTGTTTACATCCGAAGTCTCTGGAGAATTCAAGATTTAAAATGTAAAACAAAAAACAAGAAATGGCTCTCGAATATCGAATGTTGGGGTCTAAATGTATGACAGAAATGTAAATATATATATATTTGGTAAATCAAATATTAACGAGACTTTCTTTTTTTGCAAATGTATTGAGCAGAATAACATAGCACAGTACAAATTATTTTTTTGCATAATCTCCTCCTTTAGTAATGCATTTTTCCCACTGGATTGGTAGATTTTTAACCCAGCATCATAGAAAGAAGAGGATTGTGTCACAAGTCAATTGTTCACAAAGGCCTGAACCCCCGCAATGTCCTGGAATCGTTGTCCTCCTGGTGCTTCTTTAAGTGGCCCAAACAAATTAAAATCACAGGGTGATAGATCAGAACTATAAGGAGGATGTTCAAGTACAGTCCATCTCATTTGCTGTAATTTCGTGCAAGTTAGGGCTGCAGTATGGGACCAAGCATTGTCATGAAAGAGGATGACGTCTCGAATTGGTGGGTCACGTCTTTTGGAACAGTAGGAAGTCTTTACCCGGTCCAGAAGGTCACAGTAATAAGCAGGATTTATTGTGCGACGCTCATGCAGGAAATCAGTGTGTAAGATTCCTCGCCAGTCGAAGAAAACTGCAAGCACCTTGCCGGCTGACAACTTGGTCTTGGCTTTAACGGGGACTGGCTCTCCCTGCCTCCTCCACTCCATACTGGCCTGTTTGGATTCGGGTGTGTAATGATGGACCCAAGTTTCATCACAGGTGACAATTTTGTCCAAAAAAAAGGATCCCCTTCCTCTGCAAATTGTGCGGTAAGCTACTGACAAATCTCCAAACGTATCATCTTCTGCTCTGCTGTCGAGGGACCCATCTGGCACAAACTTTATGGAATCCTAGATCCTTAGTTATGATTGTTTGACAGCTCCCATAGCTTATTCCAACTTGTGATGCAGAAACCGTCACATGTCTATGACCTTCAATAAGGTCACGAACACTGAAAATGTTCTCTTCCGTAATGCTGGTCTGAGGACGACGATCATGTGTTTCATTTTCAACCCGTTCACGACCTTCCCCGAACTCTTTATGCCATGCATATACGCGTGCTCTTGACAGGACTTCGTTGCCAAACTGTGCACTTAGTCTTTGCAAAATTTCAGCTGGTTTTACCCCTTCGTTAGCAAGAAATTTGATAACAATGCGTTGCGCAACAGAAGGATGCACTTGTTCCGTCATCGTGAGCGCTACTGCCAAACTGGTCCAGACCTGTATACCGCGTGCTTCCCCAGCTCCTGACATCTGCAACAATGCACTGTACAAGCGGCAGCCCGTTCCGTTCAAAATTGTGCGCTCAGAAGCAAAAGTCTCGTTAATATATGATCCACCCTCGTACATAGGAAAAGAACGATAGGATCAAGTTGTATACTGTCTCCTTCAATGTAAAAAAAATTACTCTTTCTTATTGATATTACAATCTCTCTCACCTTCTTTCAAGTATATTATTTCTTCCACGCCTGATTAAAATGATTCAGAGTGGCAGGTTAGATTTAAAATTTCTACATGAATATTTCTTCCACATGTTCAGCATCCAACTTGTTTTTACCATTATATGCAGTTTCCAAGTAATTATTAGCCTTTCAAAAACGAGTGAATATACTCTACTAAGTAAAAATTGCTTGAGCCTTCGTTTGCACAATCGACAGAACAAAGACTACGTGATGCTCATTCGTATCGCTGTACTTCATCGACTGCTTTGCACCTCATTTTCCTCTAACACCCACTACCCTTTTCTTGCAATATTGATTTGGAGAGGGGGTAAAAGGGATGCGAAGTGAGGGGTAGTGGAGTGTAGCATCACTGAAAGGGAATTTTTGAGTTCTACTTCGAAGGGGCGGCGCCGGCGACACTCCAAGAAAGGTGCCTAGCGTCGAGTCGACAGCGTGCAAATCCCTTCAGGACGGTACGCTTACAACATTACAGTTTCCTCACCCGAGAGATGATTATCGAAAGTCAAATGATTGGATATAAATTTAATTTTTAACATTATTATTTGTGGTTACATTTTGTGAAATTTTGATGATATATAAAAGAACCATCTGAATTGTGCTAATAATAATAATAATAATAGTAACAATATTTGAACAAAATATTATGAGATTTTAGATGAGTGAAATTGCGAACTCGTGGAAAATATAATCCGTCTCGGCAAAACTTAGATTACATGATTAAATATGATTACAAAAGATGACAATAAAAATTGAAATATTAAATATCAACATCGAAAGAACATATATGGTACAAAATATTTAGATTCAAAAAGAGCAGAGCTCCGTGATTTCTTGATATCAATGCTCCGATTGTTCGCGGTTCATTCCCCCTCTATTACATACAGCTTCAAATTATTCGCTGTTGTCAAAACCTTACGTGTGTATGAATATATAGCTTTGGGTTAACCAGACGATGGTTATACAGCCAGTGGACTAAACTTCATCCTTGAGAGAAGTGAGTGATTAGTGCTTCTACAAGTATTAACACGCGTGAGAGAAAAAAACCGAACATCCACACCTCCAACATTACCGCTAAAACCAGGAATAAAATTAAATTGAATATAAATTATTAAGTGCAGTCCTCCTGGAATTCGTTAGGTGTGGGGTAGCGGAAAGAGAGAAAAATTGGGTTACGACCGTAACAAACGAGAGGGATTCCCCGGGAGTATTTCGTTTTGAGAGCGCCGAATAAACACACAGGCTTTACTGCAGCACTCACGGCACACAGTGACAATATATTTAAACACATCTCTCGAAAATATTGCACACTACTGTGTAGGCTCCCGATAACAGGAATGTATGTATTTATATATAGTATATTTATTTTATCCGCGCGTGGTAGACACGTCAAGCCGCGCTGGGAGGTCACTGGTCCAAACTCACCCCCCCCCAAAAAAAAAACACCCCACTAACAAAACGGTAATGTTTACAAATTGGGGCGGTGTCCTCTATTATAAACGTGCTAGGTTGTCATGATATCCCCACATGTATTAAGATCTACGTGGATCCGGTTATTCACGTATGCCAATTTCGAAATACGTTCCCCGGGGGCATATAAATTATTACTTCGCAAATCAAACTTTACACGGCAGTGTCGCGTCCCGCTTCGCCAGACGATGTGCATCGATGAGTATAACACAGAACGACTCGCGCGTATTCAGTTTTGTTATGCACGTTGTGGAGTAAAAGCATCATTGGCTTTCAACACCACCCGTTGTTGACGTCGCTATGCATAACATTTCCTGCCATGAGCACTTACAAAGCAGATAATATCAAATTCGTTTTTATAAAATCTGATTATTTACATACAGAAGAATTCGTAAATATGGAGTTGTTCTCTAAACAATGAGTGAAGAAGTTATTCAATGATTACTTTTCCTTAATTACTAAGTAAGATTAAAATGTCACATAAAGCTAATGGAGAGTCTATTTCTTCAGTCTTCGTACTTCTGAAATTTAGTCTAGTAAGTTCATTTAGTCTAGTAACATCATTTGAATGATTTTCAAATTTATTGATATATTATCCTGATTTTTTCTTATTTCTACATCTAAAGTGAATACTTTATAATCACTATTCATGATATCATTTCTCACGTACCAAGGAGCGTTGGAAATATCTCTGAAAACTTTATTTTTGGAATATTTGCAATATATTTGTTAGATTTACTGCTAGTACCCAAAAGTTGAATGCCATATGTCCATAAAGATTAATTTGTTACCTATTTTAGTTTTGAATTTCTCCCGATAAGTCAGTAATATTTCTTTTATTTCATTTGTTCAAATATTTCTTTTATTTCAAAAATATTATTCGTAAAAAATCGCATTTTTTTGCGAATAATATTTTTTTCCGCGTTATTCTCCTGTCATGAACTCTCAAATATTTCACTTTCTCCTCCTGGGGAAGATAATATTGATTCATCTGTAGTGGTGGACATGTCCTTTCGTTCATTGTAAATGTTGTGTGTTTTGATTTGCTCACACTAATTCTAATATTCCACGTGTTTAACATTTTGAATTTATGTGAGGTAATTTTGAAGTTTGGCAGTAGCTTGTATTGGATCTTCGTCCGACACCAGGATTGCAGTATCGTCAGCAAATGTAACAGTTGTTGTTCCATCTTGTGTGGACAAATCAAGAAGTTTATAAGATGGACAGACTCGGTTCTCATGCGCTGCCTTGTTTAACCTGTGATTGGTAAAATAAAATGATGATAGTTCTTTCTTATGCCTCACCTCGAAGAATCTAGATAAGATTTAGATAAGATTTTAGTAACAAATGGTAGGGATATTCCAGCAATCTCTTCAATCTCCAACACGCCCTCAAGCCAGCCCTTGTCAAAAGCTTTACTGGTATCCAAGAAGACAGCAAAACAATAAGTTTCTTCTAGGGTGTCTGATGGTGTCTTCAACCCCGTGGACGTGTTTAGTTGTAGAATGTATTTTCCTAGAACCAATTGATGATCAGGTATTTTAATGATCGTCTTAAGTAGTTTCAAAAACAGTTTTTCAAAAGATTTCAAGAAACTTGGTAGAAGGCTGATAGGCCGGTGGGGTGTAACTTCATGAAGAGGTCTTCCTGGTTTGGGGAGAAAAATAATTTGTGCGAATTTCAACGTCTGCGGGAAATATCGGTGACATACTATGGAGTTTAATATTGATGTGATGAATAATGTTTCTTTTGTAGGTAAATTTTGGATGATTTTCCCAATTACCAAGTCGTACCAAAGTGTTTTGTTAGGGTATAAGGTTGTGAATATTCTCCCTACATCACTTGTAAAATACTTTATTAGAAGAGATATCTGTAATGCACATTTAGGTATTTCATTATTTCCCTTCTTCCAAATTTTTAATATTATGTAATTCAAGAGGGAAAAGTTTAAATAAATTTGTTGAATGATGAGCAAAGTTTTCTGTTTTTTCTTGATGTGCTTTTGTCCAGTCTCCGTATTGTCTTAAAGAGGGGTACGCTGGGTAGGTCTTACAACTCCCTTTGTTATTTTTCGAAATGGGTAGTATATTTTGTAAGAAGTTTGTATTGTATTACGTTAAGAGCCTTTTGAGGTCTGTGATGCGCTATTTAAGTTATTCTTATGTATCCTATTGGATTCTGATATTTTGCTAAATTCTTTCTGACTTCCGTTTTGTCAATTTGTTGTTTAATGTACAATGGATGTGAAGTCTATTTTTAATTAACTTTTAATTTGATTAGAATTCCCCAAATCATTTTGATTACAAAGATACTCTACGACTATATATCATGAGATGTAATCGGTATGTTTGCTGTGGTCTTTTCATTAATACACTGGCATAAAACATCCTAATGAGAATGCTTATTAGATAATGAAAGTTTTATTGATATTTACAAGTTATTTCTTCATTTCAAATATTAGTATTACAGCTGAATGATCAGAACATAGGTCTAAACTTCGTTCTACTTTCATATACATTAATATTAAAGTAGAACGAAGTTTATATATACATATATATTCAAGGACACCATTATGCTGATCCGATTTCTTATCATAACTGGTGTTCCTCCATGTATTGATCTGTCTGGATGCCCTGAATTATTAACCTCATATCCGAGAAAACTAATTTAATTTTATCGGTAAGGTGTGTTTCTGAAATTTACATTACATCGACTTTCTGTGTTTGTAGACGATAACGTTATTCTTGACTGCGGTGAGTCAAACCGTTGGCATTCTTTGAAGCAACTTTGAAGAATCATATTTTGACTCATGGGTTGTTGAGTAATCTTGTCAGGCGATGTACTAGTGAATTTATTTGTTCTGATTGTTTCATGAATAATTGCTCAAACTTTTCAAAAGACTGTTTAACAACAGAAAAAAATCAGTTATTTGTGACGTTTCCTTGATGTATTGTGAATTATTTTTTACTACTTCAGTATATAACTTGTTTTATTACTAAACGGTCTTTTATTATAACTTCCGGATTGCCGACCAATGGGACATCTTCATTAGTCGGAGGTTGTCATTGGTAGTGTTCTTCGTAATTTTATTGTGCTCGTCGGAATACAAAATGGACAGTACGTTTTACGTGGATGTTGATATACTGAATAACCTTTGTAGTTATCTTGATGATCAGATCATCACCACATAATACGCAAGTGACTTCCGTTTACTTGTCCTTTATGGTACAATTCTCTGTATTATGATGCACGTGCTCTTACACCTTACGGGAGGGTACAATATTTACTTGTGTGATATTTTGTCATCGTTTACATTGTACGTCTTTTTCGGAATGCGGAAGTTCAAATTTGATTTTACAGTGTTGGAGAAAATCTATTTTATATATTTCCTTATTATTTCTTTGAGGTTCTGAATCTATAAAGAAAGTTGAGGTGGATTTTTGGTAACTTGATGCTAGGCGTTATAAATTTGCCGAACTTTACGACCTACTTCAGTAATTTCACCAGTCAGTTATTAAACATCAGTGGTTGGATACATGTTCACAATTATGAATGCTGTTTCTTGTTGCATTTGATAAGAGAAGAATTAGACCTCCTGAAATTTGAAATGATTCTCTAAAGCTCCATTCACTTCCAGTGTTTTCGATATTTTTTACATCGCTGTTGCTATAAAATTTTAGTAAGTAATTGTCAGAGCTGATATGTCATCATTTTCAATATTAGTTCCCTGTGTTGTGTTCTTGAGTTGATTGATATCATTTCCGCCTGTCACAAGTAACGGAGGAGACTTAGGTTTTTGATTTTCAGGTTTCTCTTCGTCTTCGATAACTTCGCATTTACTTAGTGCATTTAATCTGTTTGGAATGTTGAGTGATCTTGAACACACACACTGTTGTGAAATTTTGCTTGTAGTTTGCTCTAATCCTGATTTGGCCACTTTACCTTTTGTACGTGTTTTGTACTTGTGCCAGTGCTCTGGTTGTGATACGCTAGAGCTAGATGTAAGAGTACTGTGACATTTGATCTTGAAACTACTGCAATTGTTGTGGCTGCATTTGTGATGTCTGATCATTCACTTGTACTCGCGCATGGTCCTGTTGGTGTTGGAGTACACTTTCACTAGCGATATCCATCGTCGTATTGTTAGATAAGTCACTGTTTACTACCAGTAGCGCAATAAGTATAAGCTACCCTATGGAGAAGCCAATTTGATGGAAACGTTTCGCTCAACTGTGCAGACGTATTTCAGCACAACATGAACGATACCGATCTCTCAATTTAGAACAAAATAAAAATATAAACACTGGTATAACTTACTTCCTTACAGAGCGGTGCCTGGGAACGACCTACTCGCCACGCGGTCAGAGTGATACTTATATCAAATGTATTTCACTAAACTTTGCAAGAGTTACATAATTAACGCTTACCTTTATTCTTTTCTTTAAACTTCATTTTAACAATATTCTTTTCACGCACAGACCATGATTTCCGTGGTTCTAAACATGATATGAATGAAATGACATTTATTTGTGTAACACATACTAAACTGAATATTATAAGCATGTTTGTTAAACCAAACCATATAATGAAGAAAAAAGCAATGGAAAAGTATGCACTTAGTAAACGTTCTGTGAACGTTAATATTAAGACGAGGCACGACAAGCATTCATTAAGGATTAGAAAATTTATAACATATAGTTGTAGCTTCACTAACGATTCTTAACAACATTCTGAAATTAAGAACCATTCATCTTGAACAATTTAGTACCGCAGAAAACTTGTTGAAGAATTGGTCTGTCAATCAAAAAAATAAGTAACCCTGGTACGGGAGAATGAAGTGTTGGAGATAGTGGTAATCAGGGTAGTGAAGACAACCAACAATGACTACACATGCAACGTCAACAAGTGTCGTCATCACCAACCTGGTGGCAGCTATCGTTGAGTGGACGGTAGCGGAATCAAGTGACGAAGCCAAACCCAAAGGAAGGGGTGGCGCGAAGGGTAGCAGGGTGGACGCCTGATATTGGGGAAGTGCGAGGGAGTAGCCTAATCTAGTAGCAGATGAATATTCAGTAGGCCGCATGTTACATCCGGTCGGAGCGCTCGGCGACACGCTAGCCCTCTCCTCCGCCGTCATTCTCCTACTACTCCACTTCGTACCCTTCCCCCTCCCCCACTCCTATGTCCTCAGTCCGTCCTGTTTGTATCCGTTTGCACGGAAACGGCTGTGGCAAAGGGGAGAACTCAGGTCTGGCGAGCGGTGAGTGTTCTTGCAGACGAACGGGGATGGTTTGGTAGAAACGACGATAACACGATTTAACTCCGCTAACAACCGGGATAAAGTGTGGTAATAATCTCCTAGAGATAACACGGAGTATGGCATGCAGAAAACTGAAAATCAGAGGTTGTAAATGTTACGTAAATATATAAATTAACTATTATTACGATGAATTTTGGATTGTACACAAATAAAATTAACTTGTATTTTTATAACACTCTTAGTATTTTTTTCCCAATTAAATACATGCCCAAAACATGGGTATAGACGTCCAAAACATATTACAAGACTTCTGTTCATGTTCTTTCAGTCTAGGAATATCGGTTTTCAGTTTCGTAACGATACCCTGTGTCATCTACACGTGAGAGCTCTACGTCAAAATGACGAATTGAAACGAAAATTCGGCGGCACGTGGAATTTTCGTTTTAATTCGTCATTTTTGGTTAAGAGTTAGCCATGTCTATTATCTCCGCAGTTCGCAATACGCGTTATAGGGATGACTCGAGACGTATACAAGAGAGATTGAAATACTGATTGAGCAGGAGATGGGTAAAGGGGAATAACTAGTAAACAAATATAAATAAGAACAATGGAAGGTAAAGTTCTTGTTCATGGATAGCAAAGTATTTATCAGTATTTTTATGAATGATGCTGCAGAATCCGCGGTTCAAATTCTGCGAATTTCATAACACTAGGTCAACTCGCGTGATTAAATCGCACGGAAAATTTAATCTAACTAGTATTCTGTAAAAGAAAAATACGAATGTATACTTTTATGTAGAAAGAGTACTTTATTTCGCAGAATTATATGACGGATACTACATTCCCCATATCTTCTGGCTGCAGGGACGTTTCATATTTAGCATTAACAATGTAAACAAGACTTCAAAATTGTTATTAATAGTACATAACTGTTATCAAAGTGCTATGAATATATCACATGCTGTTCTACAATGGAGCATTACCTAATACCCTACGAATGTTGTTAATTATTTACCAGACACTTTTATTCGTCAGGACTCAATACACGTCTTATACAAACCTATGATTCAATTAGCGTGTTTTCTTGATGTAATTTTTAAATGCTGTTATCTCGGAAAGGAAAATGTGAAAGATGAAATAATAGGAAACCGCAGACATATTATTCTGTAACGTACGACAATTGGTTTGTGTGATTTGCACCGTCCGTTCTCACAGAAAAAAAGAGAACGAAATAATTCATGGGACATTTGCGTGTTTATGCATATGACGATTACACACATGTTTTTCTCAAATCACAATTGGTACATACTAAAAATGTTATCAATTAATTGCGGTATTTACGACTGTAAACAAACTATATTATGTCGCTATGTTTATTATGGTATTCATAAATACACAGCATCTATACCCTGGATTAGGACCTTCTTCAGATACAAAGTCTGCCAAAAAAAAGGAAATATATTTTCCCGCCAACAAGTACTGCTGGAGTGGGGCCATCTGCTGGTTGTTAGCTCACGTACAGCGACACAAATTCACGATATCAATTTTCATAGAGCAAGGATACCAAGGGTACGAGATTGTTCTAAACTAGGAAAATCAGGTTCAGAGACCATGTCTACAATTAATGATGCTTAGGAAGAAATAATGTCTCAAGGAATGATTTACCACTGACGCAAATATTTTCTGGGATGGTAGAGAGGAGGTTGATGACGAGAAACGTATGGACGTCCATGTCCCAGGTAGAGGCAAAGCACATCGTCTTTCCGACACAAATTATGTAATCCACAAAGGGTTTATGCTCCAGATATATACAAAGAAGAATACGTTTTACCTGGAAGTTCTCAAAATGCTGCGGAAAAGAGTACAACGCGTCAGGAGAGGGATTTTTCCAACTGAAAGCTGCACCACAACAATGGCCGAGTACAAGGTGGCAACGGAGCCATAACCACCCGACAGCACCCATGTTACCGCCAGACTTTTTCTTGTTCCCAAGAATAAAAGAGTTCTTGGAAGGACCCAATTTTGGAACGTTGGATACGTCAACGAGGCAGTGAGAAAGTGTCTTAACGAGTGTCCCATTGTCACCTTCCAGGGAGTGTACCGAGAATGGGAGAGGCGCTGGCATAGGTGCGTCGGTGCGCAAGGGTGCTATTTTCAAGAATTTGTAAATTGTAGTTTGATTCCCAATAATTTTTTTTCTCAATGATTTTAGTATACTTATTTTTTGGAAAGATCATGTAATACACATTTCGCAGAAGCTTTTGCTGCACTAATTTAATCTACATGTTCATTCTCTTGCTGATCATAACATTCAAAACACACCATTAACAAAATATTCCCGCAGAGATATACAGATACAGACAGATTGTATCTAATGGTATTTTCTCAAACATATGTTTCTTTTTATGTCTCTCACGGGACATATCAAAAACGATAGAATTACATTACTCGATTATCATAGGTTATAAAACAATAGGGGACAATATACGAAGTTCTGTGATTGGCATGACTTTTTCAACTGTAGCATTGGAAAATATTTTCTTCCATTCTTTCGAAGTTTATAATCGGTGACGACATTAAAAGCTTGCTGACGATAACAATGTCTCCCGTTTGAACGACCATTAAAAAGCAATTCATTTAGAAAAATTAAATTTCACGGAACAAAAAGTAGTAAACTCTTATATTTTGTTAATACCTCACCTAACTTCATGTTGGTGCAATCGATTTCAAAACTCATTCATGAATTTTCAAACATACAAACGTAATACGTATTAACATATTTTTGATGATATTTTCAATTCTGAACGGCAAATACGAACTATTACTTGTATACCATTATTTTTTTAATAATTCCCATTTTCCTTCCTCTGAATATAGAAATTCAATTCGAACCACACTTTAGAGATGGGAGAAAATATACCGTAGATTATGTACCTTATCAAATCTTACTTTATCATTAAATTAAGTTCATTTTCAGTTTTTTGCATACAATGGTACTAAGAAAAACTGAAAATGAACTTAATTTACGACAAAAAAATAAGGTAACAAGCTATATATTTCACTGACGTAATGTAAACTATAACCTAGAGAATTGGGATGGAGATTCACATACAACGTGAAGCTATGCTAAATTAGTTAGTAACGTAGAAACTCATCTACATCAGGGTGGATGAATTTTACGCAAATAAAAAAATACCAAGTAGAATCGCATGTTCTATCACAATAACTATGACACAAATTAACTCTTGTATTGCCATTCCTACGAAATTCTGAAAAAACTGAGAAGATTTCTTGGGATACAATTCTTTCATCAAGAAAATGGGGAAGGCGAATCCATATATTACTTGGAAGGACTTGGGGATGAGATATGAAATGGTGTGGAACGCTAAAATGAAGATGTAGACTAGTTCTCTCAGGATGGAGGACAAATGATTGGCATAGTCCAACTGATCTACGAAGTCGAGTCACGGATGTGTTGCGAAAGGACACATGAAACTATTCACATAACTTTGTTTTACTCCAGAGGTTGCCAACAATTTGAACCACACAGTTCACTAAATGCGAAATTTTAAATCCCGAGGACCACTGACTATTTTTAAGGACTGGACCACATTTACAAGTACATTTGCCAAATAATGACCGGATAAATTTCATTTTATTGATTAGAAATGCTCCTATTTTATATTACAAATGCAACCTTTAATCATACACTTTTGGTAATATGCTCATATACAGAATTCGTGATATGCTTTTTAATCATAACAACAATAGTAACAGCTTAATTCATAACAAGATCTTAATCTATCGATAACGATAGATTAACGATAACTCCGACACGATCTTAACGATAAAAACCTTAAGTGTGCTACGACCAACATCTGATTGGGCATAAAATACACTAGATAAATAATTTTACCATTTGTTTCTTGTTTCTGAAACAGTCGAACCAATTCAAAATTCTAATATTTATGTCATAGCAAACTAATTCTTTCAGCGGAAGATCAATATAAGAACTTCTTAAAATATATATTTTTTCTATTTTCATTTAAAAAAATGCAGTTTGTGTCCAGATTAGCAATTTGTTCAAATACTGCAATTCAAACCACAAAACAATTCTCGCGGACCACCTGTGGTCCACGGACTACCGGCTGGCGACCACTGTTCTAGACCAAGGAGGACACTGGAGTTATTGAGGATGAGATATTACAGGATGTACATGTAGAAAAGAACGGGATATGGGCTGGGGAAGTGAGGATGGTTGAGGGATGAGACGGTGTAGCGGAGGAAGAGGCAGTCGAGGAGATGGCCGGGCGCAGAGCTGTCGCTCGAGATCAATACCCAACATGCACAGCGCTCCCACCCCCCAGGCCGTTGATAGTGTCACCAGCACGCCTCTCTCAATTATCCTTGTGCTAAGTGCGGCGACCAACGACGCCGCATGCGGACGGTTGGTGGCAGTGGTGGAGACGACTGTGTCTGTGAGGGTTGAAGTGTCGACTAGTAGTGATGCTAGGAGGGGGTGGTGAGGGTTCGTGCAAAGAGGAGATAGATACACTGATATAGATACTCATGGGATATAGCACGGGATATAGATAAACTGAAGAACTGGAGCGAAATGAAACAACCATTACCAGTAGTAAAACATACCAGTATGGAAAAGGGATGACAAATAAGGGAGTAAACATGAATCATCTGACATAATAATTATGAGAAAAAAAAGAAAACAACACGACGAAAGTTTAGAGAAGCGATAATGATACAACGCTTTGCGTTAGCGATATGTTAATAAAAATATTAAGATGGAAGTTGACAACGAAGAGTGATTCTTTTTGCTGATACGAAAAGAAAAAGAAAATTAATATTTAAAAAAAATTAAACAGGGCTTTGTCTCTTCATTGGAAAAAATAAATGTCTTTCCGTCCAATTATAGATCCTATTATTCTTTCATTTAAGATTTATAAGAAAAATATAGACCATTCAAAATTAAAAACACATACTCCAAGGAATTCAAATTGTTTGAATTACTCCTACATTTGCAGTATTCTTTATTAACATTAAAAAAACAATTTTCGAATAATATAAGTCATTGGTGCAACCATTAGCTCTTCAGAAATTGAGTCCAATTTTTACTTTACGCTGAGTTCACTTTTTCTGAAAAAATAACAATACAAAAAATTTCATTAACAGAGTCAATGACAAATTATTCTCTTGTTTTTACTCCTTAAATTGAAGAAATGTAGAAATAATTCTCAGACTTAAATTATTAGAGATTTAGTCTTATATCGATTTTTACAGTGCTATATTTTTCTACAGTGTTATATATTCCGAAGATAAAATGGAACTCGAGTGACGTGGACAGTCGTTTCGCCCCTACATGTACAAGTGGGGTTCCACAAGGTTCATCGGGAGAGGTGTGAGAGATGTGTTCAAGCGTACAAAAGGAGACCACGTGCCGAATGCATTGGGCATCCTCCGTCCTCCTACCCGTGAAATCCTTCCCTAATTCCCAGTTACCCCGTCTCCCAGACGCGTGTCGCCACCACTCGCAGAGAGAGCACGAATCTGAGACCAAAGTTTTCATACAGATTACTAGAAGGGGATGGTCCTTCGAATATTGCAACTACGACAGACTCCCTTAACTTTGTGAAGGAAACTAATTCTAGATACGTTGCAGAAGACGTAGACAGAAATAAATGTGAATTTGGAAAGAAATATTCCTTCATTACAGTGGTTCCTTCATTGACTTCCATCCAATTTGAAGGGTAAAAATATTTATTTTTTACAGAATTACAAAACAGTTTCAGCTAACTATGATTTGATACAAATCCTTAGAAGAGATCAAAGCTATTAACACACAATCTTCTCAGTCCCCTGTATTATGTACATTTTTTTCTAGTGTTGACAAAATTATACCTGTTCTGAAAGACTTGTATCAAATCATAACCTCCAAGCCCTCCACAAAATACCTCTTCAACAAACCGTTTCTACTTGTGTATAAACAATACTCTAACCTTCAAACGTTATTAAGTAACAACAAAGAATTCAGCAACGCCCCTCTGACCTTCTCACCAGGCACAAAACGCTGTGGAAAGCCTACGGGCAAAACATGCAAAATCATTGATCCTTCCACGTCATTTACTAGTTTTCATCCAGTTCTTACTGAAAATTCGAAAATCCAGTGAATGGACCACTCGATATTGCATTTACCTTGCACTACATTGCACTCTTTGTGAACGTTCTTATGAAGGAGAAACAACTACTCCTCTGAACATCAGGATGGACAATCGCAGAGCTTCTTATGATAAGTCCTTTTCTTCTCTACCTGTACCCTCCCACGGTAAATTGCATAATAAAATATTTAATGAATATTTTAAAGTCATGATTTTGAAAACATTCCCAATCCATAGATGTAAAAATACGTGAATTAGGATTCATCAGGTCCCTAGGAGCCTTTTCTCAACCCGGTTTAAATAGATACCAGTAAATTTCAAATTCAAATTTTCCTCCTTTTCTTTCATTTCATCTATATGTCTGTCAACGTGAAGCGATTCTTATCTCTTCGCTTTATTACCTGTGTGACTGATGTAGGTGCGAGTTGAAAATCGTCCAATACAAGAGACTTTAGATAAATCTGTATCATATCAATCAGCTCCCTACAATTACATTGATCAAAATGGTTCGAAAACAATACTAGATGTTCTCGGAACATGCCCTGCTTCCTTTGCTTAGCCATATATGTCTACTTGTTTTCGTTGTTTTGTAACATCAGGTTGATGTAACTATCTTAAACCTGTGCCATGTTTTTCTTGAGTAGTGATGCAAGAATATTTTAAAACAAAAATAAATGGAAGGGAACAGTTTGCTTATTTTCTGAAGTTCTTTAACGTCGTTGCCACCAGATACGATCTTTCTCGGAATATTTTGTCCGATGTTATTATTTTTCTTATACAAATTATCTTCATGTCAAAGAATTGAGTTCATAATTATTTCAAATAATGTATTTCATAACTGCTGCGAGTTTATTACACCTCTTTCCCCCCAAAATACAGGTACCTTAATATTTCGATGAATTTTTGATGGGATTACCTATGCTTAGGTCTATGTTTCTTTCGCAGTCTAGTTGAGAATTCGAAAGCTATACCCTAATATGACGTCAGTGCTTTTGCGATAATTCTTCTATTAGATAAAGTTAGCAAACGTTGTAGAACGAGTCTGTCTTAAAAGCAGAACTCTCTTTCTACGCTGGTAATATTTTCTGCTCGCAGTAAATGAGTATTTCCTCCAGTTCCAAATCTCTAACTACGTAGTTATAATGTGCATTATTAGATTATATTCATATTTCTAACCCACATACAATCAGACTTTCGCGCACTTCTGTGGAACAAATGCCATGCAGTTATCGCACACTATCTAACGATGCAGCTTTAGATCGATATCTTCTCAACTTTTACTGTAAACTTTCCAATCACCCATTTTTAAACAAACAAATGGTTCGCCTTGCATCAAAATTGTGTTGGCACCCTAAGTGAAAATGTGTTTCTATGCATGCACTAAAAATCCGGTTAGGATTCTCACGCAAGTTTTGTTATTGTGACACACTTTACTCTTCGTTATTATTTATCTGTTGACAAAAATAGTACATTTACCCTTCTTGGTAAGCCTCCGCAATGTAAATTCAACACCTCGTCTGAAGACTGATGTGCCAGATTCAACAAATTTTAGACTGAAGATACCAGCTAAGCTGGTGAAAGTACTATCTGAAGAAATATTTTACTTGTGGACAACGCCACATCTTTCATTTACCCCGTCTGAATTTAAAATTTCTATCTTTAATATTTTTTATCTCTGCGTTAATAGAGGAGTCAGTCAAGAAGGAATGAATTTTCCCTCATGAAAAAGGAAATCTCAGAACCGTATTCTTGTATAATTCAATTAACAATGTTCAAATACAGAATCCGGGGTTCAATTGTAAGATATACTGAAAATAGCGAAAAGTCAAATTTCATTCTAATCCATCACTCTAAATAGAAACTTGAGAAAAAACTTTTACAGTTAACAAAAGCACATTACACAAGAAAAAAGAGAGATATTAAGATCATATCTTGAATAGTTACTTTTCTACGTTGATGAAGGAATTAGTATGTTACTAAGTTAGTCTTCCAGTCTCTCTAAACAACGCTGCTGATAGTACTAGATTAGGTAGAAATGGCAAACTCATTACCAAGCTCTGTCCGTTTTATTTTCTTGGGAAAAGTGTTTTTATAACAAGATTTTTTTTAAACATAGAAATCTCTTAGATTGCGGTGACCCTCACCGCCAGGTAACTGATTAATCACGTTACGTATAATGAAAATGGGGGACGGGACCGGGGTGTGAACCCGGGACCTTGAGCTCAGCGCGCTCATGCGCCTACCGACTGCGCCATCCCGTTCGCCTCTCGGGCCCGTCTACCATTCTCATTCAACTTGTGAAACCCAAAGACCTCTGAGGTGGTCTCGTAGAGACTAAACTCATCATCTGAGGCGACTCCCTTAGGAAGTACTTTATTTGGGTAGTATTTTTCCATTTGGGTTTCACAAGTTGAATGAGAATGGTAGACGAGCCCGAGAGGCGAACGGGATGGCGCAGTCGGTAGGCGCATGAGCGCGCTGAGCTCAAGGTCCCAGGTTCAAACCCCGGTCCCGTCCCTCACTTTCATTCGACGTAACATGATTAATAAGATTTTTTTTAGATTTGGTAGATCATTTGCTATTATTTTTATTGTTGACAACAGGTGTGATTTAATGATTTTTCACGTATTTAATTCCAGTCTGAAATATATTCACTTCTTTTGTCAGGTTTAAAATAATTTAGATATTTATTTCACAGGCACACACAAAGAAAAAAAAAGTCGAAACCCAGAAGGTACACCCCACATCCCTTATGTATTTTGAGGCGCTGAAACCGATTATGACTATAAAGAAAATTAATTATCCAATTTTCACTTAGCAACCCCTATAGTCTTCAGGGGGGTTGAGATTTCGTTTTTCGTGATAATTTAAAATATATTTATATTCTCAGGTATTTTGGTGAACTGAAAAATAAATATAAGTAGTCGATAAAATCATAGAGCTCTAATAAAAATAATGAAAAAAAAGAAAACAGAGCAAGGAAAACAGTTTGTTATAATAAGAAAACTCAAAAATCATACTTTCACGCTCCTTCAGCAAAAAAAATGAAAATTTCAGAATATATAAACAAATTTGAACAAAACATTTATAGATTTTAGCCACTTAAAGCAATGAAAGCCATATAATTTTAAAATTCGACAAAATTGTGAGTAAAGGCTAGCACGTTCAGTAGCAAGCGTAACAGCTTTTCCAGTGGTACGCGACTAGAAAGATAATGTCATTAAAATGTAAAGAGAAATAAGAGTATTTGAACGACACTTGAGGTTTTGATATGCGAGTTAAATCATGATTAATTTGAATGTAACTTTCATGTTAGAATGCACTTTTGATATACAGTTCATTCGGTCAGCTAGTATTGAGTAAAATTTTCCATACCATTGATAATTTGTATTCAAAACGTGAATAAATTGTGTATGAGAACAATGGTTTCATAAATTGAGTGTGAATTTATAGTCGTTCATAGTACCGGTAAAAGGTATATAGGGTCGTAAAAGAGTATATTTAATGTTTCAGAACTTTTGGGATTGGAAGAAAGAATGAGTGGGATGACTCCTTAGTAAATTGTTATGTGTTTTTATTAGTAACATAAGTTTTTTGAATTGTAACAAACAATTTTCCGTGCTTTGAAAAAACATTATTTACACTTAACTTACTTTTCCTTATTTTTATTGGAGTTGAATGGTGTTCCCGACTTTTTATGTTTATTTCTTCTCCGTTAAATTTTAGAATCCTAATTGGAAGAAGCAAACCGCCTAAATATGTTGCCTCTTTTAAGAACATGTTCATGATTTTTATAAATAATTACCCACTTAAGAAAACAAAACTGGCATTAATCAGAGGTAGAAAACATAGAAAAACTTGAATCAAATACTGAAAACTTATCACGTGACTAACTCGAAGTCGAAACCAATCGGACAATCAAAAAGCTTGAACACGGCAAGAAACGAAAACACAAACAACAATACCAAGGAAAAAACATACAATTTATCACGAAATACGTTCATGTGGACTGTCTTCAAAGAACAACTCTGTTACAAATTTTATTGTTTCATTTTTTACACTTTTGTATATTTTTAAAAACATCTTTTTATTTCTTAATTTATTATATTTATAAACCAATTTGATAGCTATTATTTTTGAATCGTTCATAAATCAGTATTTAACCTATTAACCTGAAGTTAACATGTTATTGGAATTCCCACAA
The DNA here is from genome assembly GCA_002313205.1 of Laupala kohalensis. Classification (NCBI taxonomy): domain Eukaryota; kingdom Metazoa; phylum Arthropoda; class Insecta; order Orthoptera; family Trigonidiidae; genus Laupala; species Laupala kohalensis. The sequence continues at coordinate 91,524 of NNCF01129228.1, forward strand.
TTGTTAGTTCAGGACTGTCTATAATTTGTCACAGCAAGTAGGCAAAGTAATTATACGAATTATGGCAAAAAAGTACTTTCTCCTTCACGTCATGAAGTAATTATCTGTGGCTTACGTTATTTTAAATTCCGCACGTTCGTGTTCCAACTCGTCTGAAAGAGAGTTCAACTCAATCGTTCACAATAGCTGCTGGTAGAAGAAGGTCTTCATGAATCGTAATTTTACAAAGCGTGGTTTATCATTCAATCAACGAAACATAAATCCACACGCTCGTTAATTTAACTTTTTTTCATCTTTAATGGCACGCATGCATCGGTCTTCTAATCTTTGCGGATTTGATTCCCAGAAAAATGTAATTCATGCATAGCAAAACAAATCGGAATCTGGAATGAACTTGCCTGGCTACATATATAAATTCACGAATCCATTTTGTGATCTCACTTTGATGAAGTTCTGTTGTCGATACTATAGCTCACGAAAGAAGCGCGGGAACGTTTTACTGTCAATAAATGAGAGCGAAAGACTTCAAAATGAGGATTCGGTTGCTTCTGATGTGCCTATGTGCTGCAACTAGTTGGACTTACGTACATGCGTACGCCGTCGGCTATGGAAAAGGTTACGGAGGATATGGAGGATACGGAGGATACGGAGGATACGGACAGGGATATGGGAAAGGAAAGTTCGGATTGGGATACGGAGTAGGAGGATACGGAGCGGGTGGATATGGAGGATATGGATCTGGTGGATATGGAGGATATGGAGCTGGTGGATATGGAGGATACGGAGCTGGTGGATATGGAGGATACGGAGCTGGTGGATATGGAGGATACGGAGCAGGAGGTTATGGAGGATACGGACGGGGAGGTTATGGAGGATACGGACTAGGAGGTTATGGAGGATACGGAGCGGGTGGATATGGAGGATATGGAGCTGGTGGATATGGAGGATACGGAGCTGGTGGATATGGAGGATACGGAGCTGGTGGATATGGAGGATACGGAGCTGGTGGATATGGAGGATACGGAGTAGGAGGTTATGGAGGATACGGACGGGGAGGTTATGGAGGATACGGACTAGGAGGTTATGGAGGATACGGAGCGGGTGGATATGGAGGATATGGAGCTGGTGGATATGGAGGATATGGAGCTGGTGGATATGGAGGATACGGTGCTGGTGGATATGGAGGATATGGAGCTGGTGGATATGGAGGATACGGAGCTGGTGGATATGGAGGATACGGAGCTGGTGGATATGGAGGATACGGAGCGGGTGGATACGGAGGATACGGAGCGGGTGGATATGGTGGATACGGAGCGGGTGGATATGGTGGATACGGAGCGGGTGGATATGGTGGATACGGACAGGGTGGATATGGTGGATACGGACAGGGAGGTTATGGAGGATACGGACTAGGAGGTTATGGAGGATACGGAACGGGTGGATATGGAGGATATGGAGCTGGTGGATATGGAGGATATGGAGCTGGTGGATATGGAGGATACGGAGCTGGTGGATATGGAGGATACGGAGCGGGTGGATATGGAGGATACGGAGCGGGTGGATATGGAGGATACGGAGCGAGTGGATATGGAGGATATGGAGCGAGTGGATATGGAGGATATGGAGCGGGTGGATATGGTGGATACGGAGTGGGTGGATATGGTGGATACGGACAGGGTGGATATGGTGGATACAGAGCGGGTGGATATGGAGGATACGGAGCGGGTGGATATGGAGGATACGGAGCGGGTGGATATGGAGGATATGGAGCGAGTGGATATGGAGGATATGGAGCGGGTGGATATGGAGGATACGGACAGGGAGGTTATGGAGGATACGGACAGGGAGGTTATGGAGGATACGGAGCGGGTGGCTATGGAGGATACGGAGGATCTGGAGGATGTTATTAAAGAGTTGCCATTGATTCCGCTGAAAACCAAAGAAAATCATGGAGTCAAAGGTTATGAATGAAATGGGTAAGTGAAAGCAGAATACTTTTAAATCTACTATTTGCAGATTCAAATTGAATGAGATAACTTTTATAGAACCGGTAACTCCATCATGTCGAACATAAATTAAAATGAAATGTTAGTAATCGGAAACTTATTAGATTTTTCAGTTTAACTTAAGATTCACTTTATATTATCAAAATTTGTTGCAAAATGGGGGCATTTTTGGTTTCATATAAAAAGTTCTTCGTATATTTTACTGTATAATTCTTCCCGAATGACACCTCCAGTCCAATCAAAATACATACAGAACACAACAAACGTCAATTCAATCGACTTCAGTATTCCACCTCTTAGGATATTAGAAGTGGATATGAAATTTTAATGCTTGGTTTTATTTGGTAGGAATCTAAAGAATCATGTCACTTAGGAAAATGCAACGTCTCATAATCAATCTTAAGCTGGTTTACAGTTCATATTTTTCCCATTCCCGGGCAATTAGCTTTTAAATCGTAAATCAAATTTGTCTTTAAAATAAAACTGCTTGACATATGCAATACATTGAAGAATGCTGTGCGAGCTCTATTACACATTGGTTTAAATTTAAACATGTTTCACTATCATAACTGGATTTATAATAACTATCGTATAATTTAAAATGTTCAGTGCTGTCTCATTGAGCATCGAGGTGAAGGGAACGTTGGCTAGCCAATGACACGCAAGAAAATTTTTGAGGGGGAAGTTAAAGGAGTTAAAGAAGTACAGATTTAATTAATATGTTTGACTGTGTTGTATGGGTGAGGCGATGTTCTAATACGCCCGCTCAAAAAAATGTCTTGTATGTGACTGGATTGTACTGCGCGTACTCGGGACAGGAATATCTTGTCTTATTTCACTATGCCGTATCTACACCTTTTTCAATTGGTGCCATGTCTTTCTTTGTTGATATATCTGCATCTAATTTTTCCCGGCATGCATATGTGTTCGATATTCCAAACTTTATGCGACATAAATCGCGGGTACTTAGCGAGCATGTTCAAAAATGTCTATTTTAATTCCTACTCATTATATGAATTAATTATTTTCTTATATTAACAAAGAATAAGGCCTCACACATATATTCACCCACATACCCAATTCTATGTTCACTTCCGAAACTAACGCTAGTGAAGTCATGGGAATCATCAGCTCCTTAAAAAACAAATTTTCACAAGGCATAGATGATATACCTGAGTTTATTGTTAAATCTTCGTCCCACGCTATATTAAATCCACTCGTAAATATTTTTAATAGTTCTTTATCGGAAGGGGTGTTTCCCAAATATTTAAGAGAGCTAAAGTGAAACCTTTACACAAGAAAGGAAACAAACATAATATTGGAAATTACCGACCAATATCTCTACTACCCACTTTCTCAAAAATCGTAGAAAAATTATTCTATAAGCGTCATCTAGATTTTTTATCAAAAAATTACATTCTCTCTGATGATCAACACGGTTTTAGGAAATCCTTTTCCACTTCAAGCGCCATATTTTCCTTCTTAAACGAAGTTACCACATCTCT
>NNCF01129228.1:95967-140203 GCA_002313205.1 Laupala kohalensis
TCATATTAATTTAGTTTTATGTGTACTCAACTTTGGCACGGTTGTGTACATAAATTCTGTAGCCCCATCCTGGCCCGGGTTTTTCTCCGTTTTTCCTTCTGGTAGAGGCGGATTTATCATACAGGTTCTCTAGGCTTTGTCTAGGGGCGTGTTTATTGTAACAATAAATCGTGAATTTAGTGTTATTTCAATTCTTATAATTTTTAAACTCTATACTCAGAATAATCTATAGTTCGATAATAACTTGTACATGTAATTTTTTGCTTAAAATTACAAACATATTGACGTTCTATTAGTATTATAACTCGCAGCTAACTTTTTATCTTATCTAGGAATTTTTGCTGAAATTTTTGAATCCGCCTCTGTCTTAGGGCCCTTGATCGGAATTGATGGGATGGTCCCTTGCTTGCTTCCGGAGAGTAAATTAGTTTTTTTTCCTCCGCGTGGTCATACGCAGTTTGTACTGTTTTTTGACAATAAATTTATTTATGAAAATGTAACTCAATTCGGAGTTCGTGTCAGCTTATCTTCCAACTCCCGAGTTCCACTATTCAATTAATATTAAAAATATAATGTACAATAAAATTCATAACACACTATCATGTACGCGTCAATTATCTCTATTAAGAAAAGTGATTAATTTGGAATTTCGTGGCATGGGAATCGAAAAAATAATCAATCAAATTACTTAAAGTTTCAAAGGACTCTTAAGGGTTATTGCAATAAAAATTCAAAATTGGTGAATTACAAGAGCACGACAAAAATAAAATATTCGTCATTAATCAGTAGAAATGAACCTCCACTTACATGATTGTTTACTATGAAGCTTTTTAAGATGTCCGCCAATTCAATTGCATCACGATAGGTGAAGAATCCACTGAAGTTATTATCTACGTGACCGAATCGTAGAAGTAAAATTATAGAAGGCTGTGAAGAACACTATTTTGAAGCGCATAACGTAAAAGGGAAATTTATACGAAAAACATTCGGAGGTCTTAACTATGCGCTTCGTTTATTGTTTAAAATGTATTTTCCTTCTGTCTGGATTTAAAATTCTTTGTAATTCCGTACATATTAGCATACAAAACTGAAAACTGTGCATATTTTTGTAGGTTGTCTTCGCGGTGTTTAAATTCATAAGCTGAAAGCAGATAATTTAGATATCTCTTAGATTGCAGTGAACCTCACCACCAGGTAACATTAATTATGTTATGTTGAATGAAAATGGGAGACGGGATCTATATTCGAACTCGGGGTTTGAGCTTAACGCGCTCATGCGCTTACCGACCGCGCCATCCCGTCTGTAAGTGCATGAGCGCGCTAAGCTCAAGGTCCCGAGTTCGAATGTAAATCCCGTCTCCCATTTTCATTCAACATAACATAATTAAAGATAAATATTATAAATGAAATAAAACTCATTAATGAATTTCGAATATTATATATGAATCCCGGGTAATACATTATGTTTAAAACCCCTTTGTAGGGTGAACTACATCAATTCACAGTTCCAATGTTTCTTTGAATGTTAATGTAATTCTTTATGTTTGTTTAACAATGAAAATATATATATTTTTCATTTCTATGTTTTATTTGTGATTTGTTTTTGAAATTTTGAATGCCCAATAATTATTTTTTAAATTTTCTTTTCAAATCCCGAGCAACACCGTTTGGTTCTACTTACAATGAATTCGTATTTTTTTTTTCGATAACGAGAGTGCATGTTACCGGCCAAATGCGATTTCATGACTAGTTTGGCGATACGTTTAATCTTGTTGCGCAGGGTGAAGATCTAGTTGTGTCCACAACAAAACCTTCTCTTTCACAAGATAAATAAAATATCTTCCAATTTGATCTTTTAATTAGAATGATTTATTAAAGTCGACCTGTCTTGGACAAACAAATGAAAATAATAAAAGATTTAAGACACCGTATGACATACGGTGGACCTGGTGTGTCGCTTGGACTTTTTCTCTCACAGCAGCGACGGTCCGCGTTGTTCTGTCCTCCAGGAAATGTAGTGTCGGCGATGGCGATCTGCGAGGCTCTGGTTTCTCCTGTGTAGAAACGTTTCCTGCGAGGAACCTGGTCGTGGTGTCTCGTGCAATGTTCTGGATCCGTGGGTGCCGGGTCTTGAGGGTTGAATCTTCTCAGTTGGTGGCGCAGCCGAGGTCGGTTTCAGAATGTGCTTGAAGGCAAGTTCTTCAAGGATCTGGCGTCGACGAAGTCTTAAGTAGAATTCTGGTATTCAGCGTTTCGTACTTTCTTCGGATTTATTCGTACATGCGTTCCAAGTCGTGGAAGTGCATATTATTGAATGTAGTGGCCAGTATGTGGTTGGGAATTCAACTTAAGATTCCGAATTGCGAGGTCTGACTTTGAATATTTCGGAGCGGAATGTTGCGTGGCGTTCAACGGGATGAAGTCAGTAGAATAATGTTATTTTGTTGCCAAGTGCTTGGGTTCCAAAAGAAGACATCTGAGCGTCTAAGTCATATCAGACTCTGTTGGGTTTGAAGGGAATAGGCCTTGTGGATGCTGTTATAAAATGATTATTTATTTACTGTGCTCACGTAGTATGCATAGAATTCGTGTTGAGTCGTATATTCGTTGACGATTCTTTTGGCCTTGGAACGTGTTGGCCGTGACTTTGATGTTATGACTTGGAACTTTTGCGTACAGAAGGCTGTGTTTAATAAGTAAACACGTGATGGCGAATGTTTTACTATTCGTGTGGAGTGCAATTACGTACAGGTTTAACCGTACGGACGTGGGGTTATCATCATCAACTATTTTGTGCGTGAGAGCAAAGTTGAAAGGCGTGGGCGTTCTGGGGCGTGTATACGTGTGCCATATAGTATTGTAGAAAGGACACGTTTCTTACAATCTATACAAAAATTGGCTGAAACGTTGTGATCTGTACACAATTGTCTTAGCTGTGTAGTGGATTACATGACACTATGAAGTAATATAAACTTACGAGCATTATTCCTCGATACATATACGGCAACTTGTTTCTATTTGTACATGTCATCGACAAAACTCGATTTCCATACAAACTAGTTCAACCTAATCCAATCAAGTTTGTCGAGTGCGTATCAGGACAATTTGTTTTGGACTTAACTTAATCAGGCGTAATTAATATTCCTTTGTCATTAGGAGAAACTAAGTTCTTTTGGTTCATTTTAAGGATATACAAGTTCACCCTGTTATATTTAAGTAGATTTGTAATGTTGTGTTGGATAAAGTAGTGTTTCCTAATATTTTTAGTAAGAATTGGTTATTACTTTTGAAACATGCACTCTCCCAAGAAATCCCATCATCTTCAGATATACTGCACGTGTTTATTTACTTATTGTTACAAGAGACTGTTGCTTAGGCTGAAGGATATGAGTGAGTCGCATTCCTATAGTTTCCATGTCTCAACATTAATATTTAATAATTAAATCGATTATGTATAATATCTGATCCCTTTTTACAAGCTTTTATTTAACTTACTTTTGCATATATTGTCCTTCCGTTTTAAAATTTGATTTTTTACTCACTCCCAATTTTTTGATCGTGCCGAAATTCTACAGATGTGTAGTTTGCATGTCAATGAATGATTATGGTACAATTATACTAGGTAAGAGATGAGATGGGATAAAATGTTAAAATAATACAAATTTACTTATATTAGTGAAGAAAACATGGTTTACCGGTCCTCTAAAACTAGTAATGATATTTCCGATGACGCCTTAGACCATGATCAGCCTCTATGATTCCTTCTTGCGAAGTGAATACCACGTAAACATGATGGAAAATGACATACCCGTACGCCCACAGTTTTACGCATCGCTAAACCGATAGTGACATCCTGATATCGTGCCCTCTTGGAAAATAAGACACCCCTAAGTGGTCGGTATGGAATGAATAACGACCGATATTGGGATTGATCACATTTTGGGGGTTTCAAAAATTAGTATCATCCTCAATGCCGCTTAAGTCTCCATACACTCCTAGCACCTCTCGGGAAAGGGATGGTATGTAAAGCATATTAAAAATGACAGTTATTCGTGTTGAATCAATGATTAACCATTGAATGGTGTTACCTTCCATTTTGTCCAAGTCTGATTTCTACCCTCATGTACTTAATAGAAGGAACGAAAATGGTTGAAGGGGGAAAGAGGAAAAACATGAAAAGGGCCGATTTGTATCGGATTCGCTAAGGGTGGGAATGGTGAGACGTAAAAATTGCGTATCACGACTAATATATAGGTCGAAACCATAGATTTGTTTTAAATAAATATTCATACTTACTATGTCTTTATGTAACCATGCAGGCCACATGAGTAGCACAACACCCTTAGAGAAGATAGGTAAGAGCGTAACACGAAAAATTCTGAAAAATTATACTCTATTAGTTTTGTTTCGGTAACTTTCAGGTTTACAGAGGTAAATATACCCCCTTCCTATGTTATCTCAGAGTTTAGCCAATTTAGGGAGGAGGGAGAGTAATCCGCTCTAAAACCCTTTTAAATGGATTAGAAAGGTAATGTCATGTAAAAATATTTAATCGAAAGAGATGGGTATTCGTGTTTAATCCAAAGATTTCGGTTCCTTTTAGATGAATAGTGACGTGAAGCCATTTACATTCGAGTTCAGAACCTATGTAGGGTTCAATATCCCTAACTATCATAATGGCATAATGGTATACTATGATTATTGCTGACGTCTTGCAGACATTTAAAAAATATGAAGTATAAATTCTAAAGCTTGTGGGGTCAAGCGCCAAAAATACCCACGTTACTTTAAAAGTTCTTAAAAAGCCTCAACTTTTAAAATATTTATTTCTCATTTAAAATTCTCTAAGTTTATGTAGTATCTTTCAAGTACTTTTACGTATGGTGAGCAGGCAAGGTAGGGAATTTTTTGTAGTTTTCAATTTTACTGAAAATTGTCTCTTACTTTTTATGGTACATTTTACATAAAAGACTGTTTTCAAAAACGATTTTACGTTTATTTTAATTTATTTTATACTTTTTAATATAGAATTAGCGACCTAGAAAATTATGGTGTACAGGAATTTTGGGTGAAATTCCTTCTATATGTAGGATGAGGTTCGGGTTCGAAAGATCATAAAATACACGCAAATTACAGAACATGATCAAGGTAGACGAGGTGTGTTTAAACCCGGACATGCAAACATAACAGTTTAATGACATGAAATGTGAATAAAACAAATAGTGAGGTGATACAAATAACAAAATAAAAATGACATGGGGCGCTGATGTAGTGTTAAGCGCTATATGATGTGGGTTGACTTCAAGTGCTGAATGATCTTGAGTTGAGGTTGAGGCAGAATGTGCGCACAGCTTGGCACAAGGCGATTTAATACAGAGCGTACCGTTGCTCACGAGAGGTGCTGTTGTTGGTTGCAAAAAGTAATCCCCCAGCTAGAGAAGCTACAGGGAAAATCTTTGACTTGCGCGCCGTACATGGGTTACTGTCACGGTATCCTGGAGGGCTGCGGTGAGTGCGGTTCGAATACCTGACCGAAATATGGCGTGGCTGGCAGATGATGGAAGTGATGTGAAGATGATGAATCGTCGAATGACTTGTTGCAAGTGAGCGAGTGTCCCCATGTCGGGGGCTACCTCCTAGCACACTAGCTCTGGTTCACTGGATCGATCGATAGCGTGACGTCACAGGCCGAGCGTGTATCGATCGCCCATCTTACTCGTCATGACAGGCTATTTGACGCTGTTCTGGCGGGAATAAAGTTCATAGAAGTCCAAATCGAAATATGTAACTCAATACGCACAAAGAGTATAGAGTCAACAGATTGCCGCATGTGTAATGGTCAGATATTTGAAAACTGTCTGAACATGTAGTATCAAAAGAATATGTCATTTTTCATGATATTTACATGCCATCCCCTTCCCTAGGGGTGCCAGTAGTGTATGGAAGTTGATTGTGAACTTAAACGGCATTGAGGAAGCCACTATTTATTCAGCAGTTCAAATTGCTATATTCAAAACCAATTTTGGTTTTCGTTTATTTCCACTCGTCACACCATTCCTACTCTTACGCAAGGGGAAAGTGCAAGGGGAATCTTATTTCCCATGGGGCTTAATCGAAATTTACACGTTATCAAGATGTCACTATATCAGTTTAGCAATGCAAGGAATTCGTCCATGATGTCATTCTCGATAATTTTTTCAAAGCATTTCCTTCCCAAGCGATATTAGGGATATGTAGGGGTTCATCATACACTTAAGCACTATCGGAAATATCACTACTAGCTTAGAAGACCTTAGACACAAATATAGGTCATTTGATTATTTTTACGTTTCATTTCTTTCTAAACACATACCCAAAAGGAGTTCTTCATGGTGGTTTATTGTGGATTTAAGTCGTATTCATCATGTTGCCAATGTTTCGATATTTGTTAAGTCTTCATCAGTGCTCTCTATAACCATCCCAAGAATTCATACATAGAAATAAAGAACATCAAATCATCACATACTTTGTGAGATGCCGAAGTGGTTCGATGTTCTCTATTTAAGTGTACAATGTCTTGTGTTGTTTACAGAGAGCTCAAATGAAGACTTCGAAACGTTGGCAATCTGACGAAAGAGGTATGTGACCAAACCTAAAGAATTCCTACCCCTGATGTTAATTTTTCCTTAACAATTTTGTGAATCTTTGTAAACTTTGTTATCTTGCGCCTAAATATTCGGTTCGAAGCACCGGTGGCATCGTCAGAGAATCGTTTAAATGAATTTCATGGTGATGTGCACATAAACACAATGGATGTTAAGAGTTGATATTGTTAGCACTTTTTTTCCTGAGAGAACTGCTGGCATTGAGCCACCTCCCCCACCCTCCGTCTTTTCCTTCGACGAGGGTGCGTCGTCGCCACGCAGATTGCTCCCTACCCACCCACAGAATATGCAATATTAAGTGTGAAGGTGTAGAGACGATGCTTACCTGATGAAATATCTGTTCTACGAAACTTCGCGGCTTTGGTGAAGAATGACCAATAATTTCATTCTCATCCTGTTCAAATCTTCATAGAAATATACTTCTAAGGGACATTTCAATATTTCTTGTTATACACATATCACTGTTTCAGACGAAGCATTCAAGGAGCAAAGGGAATTGAAATTAATGAAACATGCAAATAAGCCACTCCTTTGAGACATTTCCCAATCCGACACATTTCAAAAAGTACTCATATCCAAAGAGTTCCCCCACTGAAATCAACTTTCGAGGTATATTAAAGCGTGAAATATATTGTTGGTTGAAGGATTTTGAAAGTTTTATTCTTCGATTTATATTCTGACTTCTTTCGTTCAAATATTTGCTACCATACTCTAAAACAATTTTATTCACGACATTAAAATATGGGACAATGGGTGCAAAATTTAAAAAACGACTTTCTTGCAGCAGAGAAATAACCAAGAGAAAAACTCATAATATCTGTGAAAAGGGAGACTCATAACAATTTTATTTTTATTAGAATTATATTAGAAAAATGATAAATCATAAATTGAAGTAATTGTGTGAAGCAAATTAGGATACTTTTGAAGTGAAATAAAGCATTCCTCTTCTTTACTCGTGTTCTAACTGTAGCTTTCTTCATTATTTCTTCACAGTTACCTGCCTCACATTTTTATTAAAAAAAGCATCGTGTGAATCCAAGACAAGAGACACATTACATCAGCACTCTTCTTTTGCGGTCGTATATCCATCTTTTAAATGTTTTTGAATGCATTTTTTCCTGAAATGCATGAAAACCTTGTTATGAGAAAAACTTCGCTTTCTAAATACTTAAACCATGCAATGAGGAACACACCGTTTCGTACACTTCTATTTCAACTCCATAAACATTCACAGCGTGTTAAAATACAACACATCTAGAATATTTTTTCAGTGAATATGAACATTTTGGGCTTCGATTTTATTGCTTGTAAACGGTATGTATTTTTGAACTTCATAGTTTCCCACGTAGTAAAAGGTTAAAATATCTTCAGTATCTTTCACCTATATGAATTAGATGGATATACATATCAATATTTTTTCGAACAATTGCACTTGTGTTCCAAATTGTTTACCGGTTCACAATATCTCCTGAATTAGGGCTTCTAACTTCAAGTTCTTATGACGCTAGTTTTCGCTTTTACCTCAATTATAAATATTTCTGCTCCTATTCGTCTTGCGATCACTCTTTGGACGATACCTTTTCACTTCTACGAGATATACTACTGGCCCGTACCTAAAAGATATATGATATGAATATGTTAACCTAATAAATGAAGTAAACTAGTGGTGCAAAACCGTTGCACATACTTTCTCATATACGTTTCTCCGTGTGCATCATCGAGTGGGAAAAAAATTATATAGTGAAAGGGTCATTTCTGGCGTGGTCCTCTACATTTTGGTCGTCTCCCAGTGCTCTATTCATGCTCAAAGTCGCTAGATTAACTTATAACTGATTTATTTTATACTTGAAAGTAAAATAAATTTTTAGAATGTTATTCCAAACATATAGCAACATATCAGTCTTATAAATATCATAAAAACGTTATGTAAATGTAATTTCGTTGTAGACAGACATTGATGTATTTTCGTATCTGCAGTGCGTTTGCTGTCCTCCTGTGTATTTTATCATTGTCATATCTTTCATTTCAGTGTACCAAAAGTGTATTCTACGTCTGCTTGGCCCACTGCTAAATGTTATTCAAGCGACTTGAAGCAGTAAACTAATGAGTATGTGTAGCAGACAAATTATTTTACTGCGTCTACACTAAACTTTCAGGCAAAATACCGCTAAATCGGATGTAATGGATACTAATTATACTTTACATACATAAAATGCAAGTAAAATCGTTAGAGCAGTTTTTTTAGAAACATTCAAAAGAGTACTTTAACCTTCATGTTTGTTTTAAGGTAAAAAATAGAGCACATGCATCGACAACAAGTAAATTCCACCGTAAATACGAAATGTGAATTAAATTGATTCATCCATTTACTCAGAATCACTGCGCACAGACGGACGGACAGTCGGACGATCAGACAGACGGACTGACGTTATACCAAAAATCACATTTTCAGAAACAGGGATCGCCAAAACGGATATTTCTATCGAAATCTCGCTTGCGAATTTTTTCACGAATACAATACTTTCTGTATACTACGTATAATATAAAGAAAAAGTACTTAACTCGTTGTACGTGATTTATAAAAGCATACCTCTCCTACAGAGCACGGGATCCCCTTCTCGTCATTATAATCGTGATCACAGGAAGTATTATCCAAGAAATCATTCACTAATGTAGCACTTGATGAGAGTTTCTTTCCCGACCGAAGCATGCATATGCAGTGGCATCTTGAAACGTTGTGTTAGGGAGTTCTTGGATTAGAAAGTTAAAAATAGTTTCAGCGGAAGCATTAAATGTTATAACAGGAGTAATGCCAATTTATTTCTATGTGCAGAAAGTCAAGTTGCGACATATATTAAAAAGACAAGGGAAAATTATGGTGAACGGACAGGAACTAATAAGGACAACCAAACAATCGAGACAAATATTGACAAAAGATCTATTAAGAAGATGGCAAACCAGATGGCATCATTCGGAGAAAGGATGGGTTACATACAGCTATATTGATGATGTACTGTATGACAAGAAGAATTGGTAGTGGTTTGTGCCATCAAAAGCTTTACTACAACATGGTGACTTCAAGATTTACTTCCTTCGTTTAGGAAAAGAGACATCAGATTTATATGGTTGTGGATTGGAAAGAGAGGTACCTGGGCATGCTACGTCGGACTGCGACTGGTATGCGGAAGAGCGAGGATTGTTCATAGGAAAGTTTCGGACAACTGGTTTACTAAATTTGAAGGACAACAGGACGTTGATTAACACACAGCAGAAATATGAAATCTTCGAGGACTATGTAAACAAGATAAGTTAAATCAGATAGGCACGCAGCTAGAAGTTTTTGCAAGAAATAACAACGCAAAGAAGAAAATAAGGAGATCCTCGTATTGCTTAAGCAACGGAGACGAGGTGACCATGTGGTGAAATGAAAAAAAAGTAGAAAGTTGCCAGACAGGTTGGTTAGGGATTTCTTGCACCGACCGCTTCATATGATAATTAGATGTTTTTATAAAGTAATTGATTTATATTAACTGATCAAAGATCTAAACGACGATAAGGTCACATCCACACACCTTGTTTTGTCCAAAACAAGTTTCGACGGGATTGCTGTCATCCCCGATGGAGCTTATCAACATTTAATAACAAAAATTAATAAAACATATAATTAAAAATGGTGACGACGGTTAAAATTCAAACTTGCTTGTGTTTTGTCGTTTGATTAGATCTTCTCCGAACTACTGTTTTTATGGGTTAGCTCCTTTAGGAAAAAAGTTTATTGCCTTCCACGTGATCATACGCAGTTTGTAACTGCTTTCTTGACATTATATAAATTTAATCTAATTAAATTTATTATCGAAGTGATTACTGTTTTATGCAAGTCCGAAGCATAACAAATACCATTTTATAGGCTGTTAAAAGTTTCTGTCTTTTTGTGTTATGACCGCTATGTAACGATAAGCAGAAATTGGCATTCAGTTATATTAAAATATTTTTCTACAGAAAAACACAGTTGCTGACACAAATGATGAAACTCATTATATGTTATTCTTTGTTGATTAATTTCATGAGTTTTTAGCTTAAAACCGCGTATATCGCAGCTTTGGTAAAGTAATTAATGTAATACATCGAATTTTTGTTCACACCAACGTCGCGTCTCTTTGTAGCCTCCAGGTAGCGGTTTGCACTTGACGTTTGTATTGTGCGTCCAGGAACAAACGTGAAGTACAGTATGAGGATCTTTGTATGTGCGCCATTGGAAACTGTCCGGAATGGGTGAAGCTACGCTAGACCAGCCCCAATGCACACATATAACAACGCCGCGCTTTCACTCCATTAGTTACATCTCGTTGCTATTTTTTCGCTGCGAGTATTATAGGGTGATAATTTTGTTCTGAACTCTTCGTCACTTCTAAACCAATTGTACTTCGTAAGCTGTGCTTTTTCAAGGCACTCAAAGAGCCAAGTTCTACAGTGTCACCATTGCGTTAGTAACGCGCAGCTCCTACACCTGGTTCCGCTACAATTCCGCTAGTGCCAATTTACCAACGGGGTAAGCGAAGTTCGAATATTCCCACTTCGCTTTCACTATATTACACAACTGTGAATAAACCTTAAATGTTTGATGTTTTTCAGTTATTTTCACTATGAGGAAGAGGAAATATGTGGGTGTCCATTTCTCTTTGTCAGTTGACATGACTTCTCCAGACGGCCATGAGTCTGTATATTTAATATCTTCTAACGTGGGCGAGAAACGTGAGCGACAGCATGCAACAACTTCCGGCAGCAAAAGTGTTGTGTATAGTTGCCAGGAATTGAAAGTCCTACGTCATAGTGGCGTTCCCTACCCGAGTGCAGCGCGTACCCATTCGCAGTGCTAGTCAAACATATTCAAAACGTTTTCGGAGCGGGAGTATTTGGATATCGTTTCACGCAAATCGAATCTACTACGCAGACAAACATATGACATAAATCTTTACAACACCTTTAACTTCTCTCGCAAAATATGTTCCATTAGCTGGAAAACGTCCCATTCCACTTCGATGCGCGATGTCACACCTTATTTCGCTTTTACATAAAGTAATTTAGAGTCATTAAGCCCTTCCTTTATTAGTAAGGGCACTTGATATAGTTACATTATTCAAAAAGTGTTCTCAGATATGTGTTTTTCCATTTCTACGTTCTGTGATATTAAAAAAAGAATATATAAGTAGTCAAGAAATCGTCAAGTAAGTTATGGTTGCCGTGTTGAGGACAGTGCCCGAAACCGGTCCCCCAGTTTCATTTTTTTAAGAATTGGAAAGGAGTTAAAAATTATGTTTCTACAATTTGTATTTGTAACATCTGGACCAGTGCAGTTTATAGATTTTTGAAATATTAACATTTTCAAGCACTTTGCTAGCCGGAAATTCCTAAGGAGATTAAGGGTCGGGCCAGTCGTCGCCAAATAAGGAAAAATACCGCTAATAAGACTTCCCGTTTATTGTGTAGAAGCTGAACAGTCCCAATCTACTTCTGAAAACTGAGATGAACGCCTTCAGAAGAAAAGCGAGTGTGGAGGGAATATTCCAGTGGTCGTCAAAAATAATGGTCAGCCAAAAGGGACGCAGTATTCTCAGAAGCTGAGGTGTGATCAAGCTGATGTAGAGTGCTCAGTACAGTAGCGAGGGTGTAGTCACGTGACTTCCGCTTCTGTATATATATTGGGAGGATTGCAGATCCTAAGGGACTTTCAGACCAAAGACTCTGCGGAGGGTATGGAAGTACGCAGGTTATTTGAGATATGACTTGGTTAGTTTTGGTCGTCTGACCACTGAGAATTGCTGCGGTAATTCTATTTACATTGCTATTAAGCGCGAATGACGTATCTTGGAACAGTTAGTTATTTCGGGATAGCAACTTGGAAACTTTTGAGATTCGGATAATCTGGGTAGATTTCCGAGTTAATTCATAACAGCAGTATCTATATCTGTGTGTAATTGTTGCTTTCAGATAGCAATAACTCTGTAATAACAAATTCAAACTTGTATTTATGATTTGAGAGTTCGTTCAAATTTGTAAATACGCAGATTTCAATTTAACTTGTATTAAAGGAATATTTTATTGTTATTACACGTGTGTTTGATTGCTTGGGGAAACCAAGCTGGTGGCAGCGAACTCTACCATAAAGGTTGTGGTTTATGGTTGAATCCCGCTTCTACCAAAAAAATACGCACATCGCATCTGGGCTTGCGGTGTGTCGTAATAGTAATATATACTTAACAATGATACACAGTATATTTTATTTTCAGGAAAAACAGTTACACATTGGTGTGATAAAATAATTTCAATATCCATACACTTTGACAATTTGGAAAACAGTTACCGTAATCAGAAACTATGAAATTAAATTAAACAAAATTAGAAAAAGGTATTAAATAAGAGAAAACAATTCCATAATACTCTAGAAGGTATAAAATTTCTCTGTGTTTTCTTTGATGAACCAAGAACCCTAAAATAGGATTTACGTAGGTTTAGTTTCTGACAGTTGGAATAGTGGCGTTTCATAAAAACACTAACACACTTTTTCCCAGCTATTTTATATTGGAAGTGATGTTCAGTTTCATTTTCCTGTATCAAATGTATGGCCATTCTTTGCAAGTCATTACGAGTAAGCTCCCCCCTAAAAAACAACAACTTTCATTTCAAGAAAATAGTGGACCAGTACTCAGAGATCTTTACCCAAAACTGTAGATCTGCCTTTTGGTGCTATATTGCTGACATCCACAGGTTCGGATGTCACATCCCCAACACGTCCAAAAACCCAAATGCGTTCTTTCCTCTGAATTAGGATATCAAATGAAGAGCAGAGGTTAAGAGCAGGAAACCCAATGATCCCCCCCAACAAATTTGCAAGGCTCCCCGCCCCCAAAAAAGATACCCCCACTTCGCTCTGATTCACTTTCAAATCATTTCCACAAATTTATAAATATTTTACGTTTTATTCCCCGTACTTACCGTACCTTAAAACCTGCTGTAGATCCAACGTACATTCTTTCTCATTTTAAGACTTATCAATATAGTACGCAAACTAACTTTACAAAAACGAAGCAACCATTTTCATGCAACCTATATTGATGTTGACAAGAGTAGATTAAACTTCTGCGTATAAAATAGATGCAAAGTGATTGCTTAAAAATAGCTATTGTTTGGTACCATTTTTCTTGAAATTTTGCGCAGAATCCAAAAAAATTAATTTTTTGTCTCTTACATGCACGGTAAAAATAGTTTGCTCTAAGATATATCCAGTAGGCGAATCATTCCAACCGCGAAGGGTAATGAAGGGTTGGTTTGAGCGAAAGGTTATGTGTCAGAGAGCAACATGGGGTCAAGACGTTTGGGAACGAAAAAGTGGTGTGAGTAAAGGAGGTAGCCAGCCGCCTTCCGATATTTACAGGCCGTACGATATTACGCACGTCGTGTTAAAAAATCACTTTTGGTATCAAAGATTCTAAAAACGAATATTTCCGTCAAAAGCTCGCCATTTTTTCTTGGTTACAATTCTGTATCTAGATCACGTGTATGGGAAAGTAAAAAGACTGTTCATCGTCTATATCTAATTACTGATAAAGGATAAATTTAAATGAGATTACAACGCATAATTATGATTTAATTTATATTTCAGCACCAAAAAATTAGGAAATTAGAAGAATAGCGATTGAATTTTTAAATTTTCAAGGAACCATACTCAGATTCCATATTGTAATATAAAAATGGGAGAATAAAAGCGGCCACTATGTTGAACAATCTCTTCACTAATATTAGTTAAAGTCTCAAAAACAAAAACTTTCCAGAATAAACGACGCCGAAGCGTCTCTGACAGTGCATCTATGCCTGAGTGCCTAACAGAGCACCTTGAACAATCTATCACGAACATTGTCTCTACAACAAAATATCAGAGTATACCGAAGTATATCTGATTAGCTGACCGACAATCATACTTCACAAAAATCGTGACCAAAAATCATCCCGAAGTGTCTCCGTTCCAATGTTAAATAGTCAACTCCCCACCTTTCTCACTAAACTGGACTAATTTCTCTCCGCCCCTCGCTTACGTCATTCGTCCTCTTCAACCAATCCTCAACAACTAGACACTCACGTGACTTCCTCCGGCTGGTCTCAAATTCTGTGACGTAGATATTTTTACCAACAAATAACTGATCGTGTTATAATTTAAAATGCCTGGCATAGTACCTGATATTTTTTCAAAGTTGACATCTAGTTTAATATCAACAATCCTCGTGTTTTCAATTCCTCACAAAGGCCTATTCACTTCACCAGACGGAATCCATTTCTCTGCCCCCGCAAATAACACTTTAAATTTCCTCGTCTGCTAGACGACGCTAAACTCCCTTCATCAATGTATAAGCGCGTTCACATGTGTGGTCGTCCCCTCTGTTTCTTCTTCTTCTTCTGTTTAGTTAGGATCAAAATCCAGACTTTCATCCCCCAAAACTGCCATAACGAGTCTCCTTCGTGCAAACGGGTCGCCTCAGAAGAAGTCTTTATTCCCTAGAACGAGTCTCCTAGAACTTACAAAACTAAGCTTCTTTTCATTTCTCGGAAGGATTAACTGGATACCACCACTAATTGTTTATTCTAAACTTTAGCAGCGCCTGGATGCCTGCTTCGGAACAAAAATTGTTTCTTTCCTCCCCTTTCTCCTTCCACTATTATGTTTGACACACACCAAATCACCCTCTTTAAACTTATTGAGACGGGCTGTCAAGGCTTCGCGCGTCATATTCCAACGCCCCTTTCTTTAGTATAAGGACTTCAGAAATAAGTGAATCCTTACTTATTCATAGACGGTTCAAAATATTGAAATTAATTATTTCTTACAATATATATATATATTTCATATTCATAAGCGCTAAACTGAGATTTCTATGTTACTTACGTTTCATCTAATTATTTCACTGGATAAACACCTTAGATACATGTCCGCTACATCACTTGTAAGATATATAAAGCAAGAAGATGAGACAATTAGCAGATTTGTCACTCGATTTTCAGAAGAGTAGGCCATGAAAACCTCAAGAAAAATTACATATAATTTGAAACGAGTAAAGATTTGTAGGTGTGCGTGACTGCAAATATTTGTGAACAAAATGTGTATTAAAGAAGCCAATATCAACGAACAATTCGAGAAACGACAGTTTTTCTTTCACCTCTCTTCTTACCTTAAACCGCTCATTGTAACAATCTAGCGCTTCATCAGACTATGGTTCAGAAGATCCACTACCGTTGCACATCGCTTAAGATATTTTGATTATTACATTAATTTATAAATTTTAAATATTTTTGACAAAGTTCTATCCACTTGTCATATCTAAAAGTTTATTAATCGCAGGAATTGAAATAACTATTGTCAACTCAGTAAAAATGATTAATTCCTCACAAATCATGTAAAGCAGTAATACAAAGGCATGCAGGGTCTCGAACGGCGATACATAGGAAAAAGAGACTAGATATAAAATTCAGCTCCGACCTTGATTATACACTGAAGATAAAGCAATGAATCTTCAGTGAAACGCTGTTTTCTAGATCGACCGTCTGTTGAGTAATCTTAGCATTGCAAGATAGGGAGGCAGGTATCTTATGTCACTTATTTGTTCACGCGAAGGCGATGAGTCTCTCTGTCTTTTGATAGACATGTGATGATCCCCCACACCAAACCGTATCCCACGCTTGGGTCTGCTTATTCAGCGGTCCAGATCTCTGCACAGCATGACTTTTTACGATTTATTCATCAGTTTCGAAAATGTATTGAAATTATTTATAATCTTAAAATGACCATAAAGTTTAAAAATTAATAGTAAATTGTTATGATGTTTAAGTTATTATATGCTATGTTTTAAAGTATATTTATTACTTAACTATTAAATATTTTAACGTCCAAAAGAGCTCCATTTTTTGACCCCCTCCCCAATCATGTTTATTAATAGTTTTAAATATTCTCAGAGACATTACTCAGAAATAGGGCATATTAGGTACTCATTACTTATATTTATAGATTTTTATCACGAATTTTGATCGGATTTTTCGCGTAAGAATATAATATAATATTTCACACTAAAGCACAATATCTACTAAAAATTGAATTAAGTATTTAGTTATAATTATCCGAGAATGATAAACTGTCAAGCAGTAGAGCAGCATGGAAACATAAGCATATGAAAAACCTCTTCTAATAGAAAATCTAATAGAAAATGAATTATACATGCAAGACAGTGACTACTCGAGGGGAATCCCGACAGAGGTTACTGAAAATGTTATTATGTATTTGGATGAATGAGAATTATTCTTGATGTCACCTCAAAGAATAAAAGGTATGCAAATACGTCCGTATGAAAGAAGTGTAGAACCCTGAGAGAAAGGTTCAGACGGAAGTTTCCGGAATTGGAGCTGATTGTAAGCTGATCTTTCTGTTTACGTTCTGAGATTTTCGTGGCTGGAACTTGGGTTCGTCAAAAATTTCTGCTTACTCGAAGCCGGAGAATTTGCATAATCTTCATATATGTCTATAAATAATTTTTGATCATAAAATTATGCTCTATGTATTTTCGAACATGTAGTTGATACAGTTTTGTTTCGTTTTACAGAAAAATTCTTAAATAGACACTTGAGGGGGGTTGACCCTTTTATCCCCCCCCCCCNCACCACTGTTCGCACCGGGAGCTAAAGTGGTGGAAATCATGACGAGCCACGGACGATTCAACGGCTATTGGAAAAGGATGCACATAATGGATACGGATGAATACATATGTGGTGGTGGGACACATACAATAGAACATAATATATTTGAATGAAAATTGTTTGAGGAAGAAAGAGTGGTATGAATAAATTCAATGGTGAAGAGAGGCAAATTAGAGTTCAAAGACTGGAAGCAGTGGTTGCAGGAGGAAACGGATTATACAAATTTTGCTGAATGTGATACGCAAGTGGTGGAGATTCGGGATGCATATAATTTATAGAACATACAACACCTAACCTCCACGGTGGTACGGGCGGAAACGTGAGCTGCACGGTCAATAGCTGCCTCCAAACTAACAGAGGTTTTACTAGCAGAGGCACTAAAACTAGTGGTGCAAAACCATTGCACATACTTTCTCATATACGTTTCTCAGTCTGGACTACAGAGCGGCATTAAAGCATTTTATTAGGAGGGATGATTTTCACGTGTTACTCTATATTTTGATCGTCTTCATTTTATCCAATTTAAAAAGTTTATTAAAGAAATATTTTACTAGCATTTATATAAAAGAATCTCTAAGATACAAATTATGTCTTTTTTTCGTTTTGGAGGGAGATAAAATCAGAAAGATTTGTATTCTATTTCAAAAGATGTATTTATTAATAAATATCAAGATAAATAGGATATTATTAATGCGAGAACAAAGCAAGCAGACCATAAATATTCTTATACAATTTAATTAGTTACTTCAGAGTTTTTTTTTCTTTTTTTGCAATTTAAAATTTCAAAATTATATTAATAAACACTAATCGTATCTATTAAATATTTTCGTTAAATAGGTGATACTGTTTGTTTTATTTACTTCCTGTTATTTCGTAATGCTCCTTATCTATCTCGTCAAAGAATTTTTTTACGTGCTAAAACATATTTTTAACAATAATATTATTTCTGACGATTGGGACTGCAATAAAACACTGAATTTAAAATATTATATAAAATAAACAAAAAGATTTATCAAACAATATATTCAAAACAAAAATAAACACGTAGCAAAGGTAATTCCTCAAACGATAAGAAATAATATAAAATAACATCCTCAGGCAACAAATAATATACACAAACATTAAATATGACACACAGCATACACCAATAAACGAGAAAGCACGGCAAAAAGAGCAGTGGACATATCTGAGACGTAAGCTTACGCAGTAAAATGATGCTGCGTCACCGGATGTGAGGTTACGACAAGAGCGTAGAGGTCGCGTGGGTGGAAGATTCACGAAACCAAGAGAAACATAAGATGCAGACATTCCTTTGTTCTCCTTTTCAAAGTAACATATAAAATTGACAAATCTAGAAACATATTCTCTTTGGATATATAAAATTAGAGATTTGAAAGTAAAATAAATATTTAGAATATTAATTTACTCTACCTCTGCTTCATCCATGTTAAATAATATTTAAAGTTCTTGAAATAATAAACAAATGCGTAAATGTAGCAGACAGAAAATAATTTCCTTCGTGTATACTAAACTTTCAAGCGAAATACCGCTAATGCGGATGTAATGCGTACTAATTGTTCTCTACGTACAGAAAATTTAAGCGAAATCGTTGGACTAGCTTTTGAAAAATATTCAAAAATGTTCTTTGACCTACATGTGAAATACCCTTTGAGTTCAAGTAAACAGAAAATTGAAAACACGTGCATATGTCAGAAGTAAATTCTACCCTAAATACGAAAAATGAAAAAAAAACATTTTATCATTCGGTTATTATCAGGAGTGCTGCGCACAGACGGACGGACAGACGGACAGGCAGACGCAGACGGACGGACGGACGGACCGGGTGGACGTCCAGCCCAAAACCACTTTTTCGGAATCAGGGGTCGCCGAAACGGATATTTCCGCAAAAATCTGGTTTTCGAATTTTTTCACGATCACAATATTTTCTATATACTACGTATATGAGAAAAATAAAATACTAATTGTCGAAACTTGAAGATTTTATACTGTTTTTAATCTTTGTTAAATTCGCAAAAAAAGACCCCATTACATTTGATGATGACAAATTTTCTTCTCCCTACGTTATTCCCTTAAATTGATGTATTTTCACTTCTATTTTTAATAACTACTTTTCGATAATTTAGTTTAACCGTTGTAGAGAGAATGCTGTCACGGATATTTTTTGCAGAACTCTTTTTTTGTAAACATAATAGCCACATATTTGTCACCTATCTCTAACCGTTTAGGTAAAGTAAACGAATTTATATCTCTCTTTTTCCAACTCCATAAACACCTATCGTCAAGGTTATTTTCTACCTTTCTTTTCACACACATTAAAAATAAAAGTTAGCCTATGTTTCTTACGAACATCTTAGCTACATCCTTACCAAATTTCATCACCATCGATTCTGTGGTTTCGTCGTGAAAACGAAGCAAACAGGCAGACACACTTCCGCATTTTGCATGTGAACTGACAAATCTTCAAAAATATGAATGATAGTGGAATAGGTGTCAACAAGAAATGAAAAACGACCGTGAATCAAACCATGTAGGGTAAATAAAACAAATAACTGGAACATAGAAAGATTTTGGTAAACAGTAAATCGCTAAACACACTCATTAATACTTCATAAGTACCACGAAAAGAAGTTGGCAATATGTTCGTCTAGATTCCACTCAATACTAATATATTGATGCTACAACCACAATAAATACTATTTCGGTAAGAAGGTATATTATAGTTCTTTTTAAATGTTTCTTCTACTCATTTGTATGGATCGTGTTTTTTTGATTATTTTACTCTTCGCAGAAATTAATTTTTTTACAGTCTCATTATATGTTGTCCATTCTTCAGCAATTTCTTTGTGTAATAGGCATTCTACATTACAAAGTATTTTTTATTTACAGAATACGAATTTTCATATTTCGTAAGTATTTATATTTGTAAGTCACGATCAGTTATTTTAGAAGAGAAAAAAAATTAAGTAATATTTTATGAATTATTTGTAATGGGAGAAAAATTTAAGCTATATATTTCACGTATATTATTTTGTTGAAAATATTAAAAATGATTTGAGTTTTCATGTTTTTATGGTTTTAGATCCTGAAATCCTGAAACAACGTATAGAATGTGATGTTCTGAGAAATCACAACAAACAGTGCTGAGAAATCTCAACAAACAGACTCAAACCATATACTTTAATTCATTATAAAATGAATTAAATACGTCAAACGTAGTATACGTAATTAAACGGTATCCTATTAGTGTTCACTTTTGTACCATGTACAGTTCGAAAATATATATGGAAGTTTATTTGTTCAGTTTGCAAACAAAATAATAAAAAATTGGACTACGATACAGCAAGAAATTAAGTGTTATAAATACTTAACATTGGAAATCATTCTCCGAGGCTAGAATGATTTTTTCCCCGCCTTTCATGCTGTAAATAAACTTATAAAACTGCAGGGGTCCGTGAATAAATATTGTAAATGCATTTCAAGAACGCTTTCAAGAGAATGTAAGTGTAAACTGTTTAAAAAAAGTAACAGTATTAATGTAACGAAGCTGTGAAATATTAATCAACAAAATATGAAATGAAGAACTTACATGAGAGGGCATAGTGTGTTCCCTTACGATAAACTGAAAACCAAATGATTTAATGAGACTACTAAAAAACTTGCGAACTACACAATAGTAAACGACACATATCCAAATACGGAACAAAAGTGAACTTGAAATTTGTTTCATTAAATTGTTCAATATTTTGATAATTTTATGTTTCAATAAACCATTAATTAAAAACATACTGCGATAAATCAATGCTTATGTAAAATTATCTTGAATACTCGAGGTTTAATAAACTATTCATTTCTATAAATAATTAAACTTATTTCATTAATAAATATAATTCATTTAACTTATAAATTGTTAACGAAATTATTATTTTAATCACTCTCTAAACATACAAAACTATTCCATACAAATATTATGAGAAAGATGGTAAAGTTAAGGTCTTCTCCAAACTTAAACGTCCTTTTTAATATTAACATCATATTCTATAAGAATGATCCACTTTCATAAGAATCGCTCTGAAACAAAGTCTAATATACAGAACTTCACCTAAAAAATTGAAGGAATGAACACACATGTTCGAAAATGTCTCCTGAAAGAGATATAATGACACAAGACAAAAAAGGCCTTTAAAGCACTTTTTGGGGGGCATTAATGAAGTGATATAGGTATTCAAAATTCAACAACAAGTTACCACAGATGTTCAAAATTTGGTCCATGAACAGCGATGCAGATCTCGCACCGACCTCACATGGGTTGGCAAGTATGTTCTACCTAAAGTCTAACGCATCCCCGCGACGTATGTGCAAAACCTGTAACATTGCGAATGGGCCGAAATTTGAACATTTGATGTAATTTATTGTTGAAATTTTTGAACACCTGTATCACTTCATCAATTCCACTAATAAAGCACATTATACACCTCTTTGTCTTGCATTCTAACTTTGCTTTTGGGCCGTCATATCTCCACCGTGAGACATTTCCGGACATGTGTACCTTTAATGATTTTTTGTTCCTATGAATGTTATCTATCTTCCCTACAATATTTTACTTGTTTCTGGGACGTTCTGTGTGTTAAAGCTGACTGTGTCACTGTTTGACATAAATTATGAGGCACGTGGAAAGCCGATGTCGTAGAAAGCTCATTGATGGCTCTATAAAGTCGCCTCGAAAACTATTGAGGAACGAGTTTTCGTCGCGTCCCGGAATATTGACTTCGTCCTTTCGAATACCCAAAAATTGTGCTT
Organism: Laupala kohalensis; assembly: GCA_002313205.1. Lineage (NCBI taxonomy): Eukaryota > Metazoa > Arthropoda > Insecta > Orthoptera > Trigonidiidae > Laupala > Laupala kohalensis. Next base: position 118,164 of record NNCF01129228.1, read on the forward strand.
TATTTGTAAGCTACAACAACATTTTGCTTCATCAGAACACCCGCTACATTGAAATGTTATATACCATGAAAAACATTTTTCTCGCGATAATTTAATAAATGGGAATAAATGTTATTTTATGTGTCGGAAGTTTAACAAAAATTTCTCCGACAACTTTTCAAATGGTCATTGTTATCAGATTATTGCCATCTTGGATTAAATCGACCAATTTTTATTATCACGAATACATAAAAGACAAAAAAGAATTAAATTTCGTAGAAACCTAATAGTGTTTCGCATATTGGAAATAAAAATAATTGTGTAGCCAAAAATTGTGTCAATTTTACAGAATTACGCTGAGACAACGAATCGGAAACTAAAATATTACTACGATTTCCCGTAGGATATCACCAACTCCGATGAATAAATAATAAATAAATATCACTCATTCCTACTACGAAAAAATTATTTTCCCCCGCTCACCCCCCATTCGAATAGTTAAAAACAAATGTATTATGCCCACATACTTATATATGTTATCGACAAATGACTGCCGATCCCTCCACCTTGAGCACACCGCTCGGTCATCCCAGGATTAAGCTCTTAGGCCCGTATTAATAAATATGTTTCAGCTGAGTAACATCAGGTGATACTAGTCTTGAGATACGATCTCGTTCAATATACGATTCTTGAGAATTGTTTTGAGAGTGGTTACGTTACGCACTTTAATCTCGTATCAGCTGAGCATAGCTTTTGAATCGAATCTCAAAACTCCTCTTGAGATGTGATTTCCGTGTCTTGAGACATGCTTGGCGTCTCTTCGCTTGTTTAATAAATGAATCTCAAGATGTGTGTTGTTGAGTGCTGTTCAATAGTCGAAGTTCGAGGTATCCATGAGTAACGAATGTTAACTTGAGTTAAGTATCGGCTGATTCACGAACGAAGGAGCTCTTGAGATACTATTTCTATCTCAGAAGACGAGTTACAGGTAAGTATTGCTCGTATCTTTAAGGAAATTTGTAAGATATTACATAACAGGCAAAAAATGAGTGACAATATGTTTGTATTCGTTTATTTTTGTATGTTAGTCGTCCTTTTTTTGGCGAATACCAGCCTGGTGTGTATAATTTATTGAAAAATTTCTTTGAATTTATGATGAAAAGGTCGTTTTAATTTTTTATCCCTTTTTGTATGTTTCCTCTTCTCGTTTCTCTGTTCAGTGAATTTGTTTGAAAAGTGTAGCATGATGCTACATACCCTATTGATAAGCAAGTGATTAGAATAACTTTCTAGAACATTTTATAATGAAATAACGCTTATTCATATTCCTCCCTATTCAGAATTCTTTCTAGAAGCAAACAAAGGAAAGGCTATTAACAATGTATCTCTAAGTGACGTATAACCAATATCAACAGAAACTCAAAAACAAGTGATTAGAATCAGTGATCCACCAAATCCCAAAATACACGGTAACCAAGGGGAACATAATTTGTTTATTTCGAAACAAGCTTCACTCTGAGACGATCTGCGCTAGTGAACACTTCGTGTCGCTCACTCCGTCACTCAGTACGCTTCGTGTCGCTCATAGCTACAAGTGTCAACACTTGATCGCGCTTCAGTACAAGTGCTTTATTAATGATCTGCTTTTCAACCACAAAAGCTAATTAACATTTTACAGCGCTTCAGTACAAGTGCTTTACTAATAATCTGCTTTTCAACCACAAAATCTAGTCAACATTTATCGCACTTTCTCGTAAGTGATAATTAACATTCTTCAACGTGTAACTTATATTCACGTCATTAACTTCAGTGCTCAAGAAACTTTACATTGGACTCTGTAATGGAACAAAGTGAATTCAAGAAATGGTTTGTAATTTTCCAGTGTCCCTTGCTTTCTGACCTCCACAAACTGTGTATTGTGAACTGCAACCGTGGAATCCTGAGTAACTAGTGAGTACGCTAGAAACTGATTCAATCTATTATCTCAGAAATTGTCAAAGCATTCACTTAAAATTATTAAACTTACAACAAAAGACTAACTGATCTGTCTCTTATANTGTATTCTACATGTTTTGTATTCTTTTTGCAAATGACTCATTCTATGTGATTAAATTTGTCAGTGCCTTTTAACATTGAATATAAGCGTACATTATTCTTGTAGCACAGCGTATCATTTCAATTTCCTTTTCTGATTATAATTAATTTATTTTGTAGGGGAATCTATAATATGAACACGCATCATTATTCTAAACCATTAGGAAAATTTTGGCACTTTAAATATAACAAATAATCAACATCCCCCAACAAAAGGAATATTATTCGGTAATTGTTTGTATATTATAGTAAGTGATTTTTTAAAATTAAAGTGAAGAGACCTTTGGATATTTGTGTTGTTGGATAAATTTACATGAACTTTATTTTTTCTTTATCACAATTAATTATAACTTATAATTTTCTTTATCAAAAATAGTTTTTCTTTGCCAAAGTTTATAACGAGATGGATTTTGATACGAGAGTAGAGTTAGAAGAATTAGAAGAGACGGAAAATCTTGAATTCGATTATATTGAGATTCCTGAGCATCAGATACACCTGAGGAAAAGGTCTATACGAGTTGCCAGGAACCCGTTGGATTGGTGAGGAGGAGTTTGTTATCAGATATAGGTGAGACTTCTGCCATTCTGATTTTCTGGTGTGATTATTTTCTGTTCTAATCAAATTCTATCTATTCAGGTTTAGAAAGGAAGCTGTTGTTCACTTTCTTCTGCCCGCAATATTGGGAAATGTTACCTCCCATGATAGGAGAGGCTTGCCCATTGCACCCCTGGTGCAACTGTTGGTTTGCTTACGATTTTATGCCTCAGCTTCCTTTCAGGTCAGTTCTTTCTTTCTTCCATTCTTCCTTATGCACATAAATTATATATTAAGTACAACATTTGTAATATTTCAAATGTTTTCAGATTATTTGTGCGGAATTACATGATATTTCTCAAGGTAGTGTTAGCAACATAATCAAGAGAGTATCTAGTTATATTGCACAACTGAGAAGAGATTATGTAAAGTTCCCCCAAAATCTCGAGAACCAGAAGATATTGTTCATGAAGAAAGGAATAATTAGAGAAATTAGAATAGTGAACACCCTTAACCAGCAAAATCTTGAAGTATTTAGAAATAGGAAATCTTTTTTTTTTCATTAAATATTCAAGCTGTTGCTGGTGCAAGCTCCCCTTCGGTTTTTCTAGAACTTTTCTTTAATTTTCTTGAATGAGGGAGGGAAGACATATGAGGTGATGTGGACACAGAATGAGGAGGTACACATGAGGAGGTAGAAGGGTTTTGATGAGGAGACGCAAGTTGTTCGGGTTGAAGAGAAATAGGGTAATCGCAGGGCACACACAAGTTCTAAAACTGAAGAATCATCTGCAGGACAACTTCCTATTGAAGATTCTTTTAAGTTTGAGTGTTCGAATTCTCTAAAAATAAGAAACAGACAAATGACCAGAAGAAATCAATTTGATTGCAAAAACAAAACAGAAAATTAAATCTAAGGGAATAAGTTCATTTACCTTGGTTCGGTAGTACAGCGGAGTCTTTAGATGAAATTACTTCTGTCATTAAACATTCAGTGAGCTTTTGGATCCAATTCCATTTCTGGTAACGGTTGTCCGCCATCAGTTGCCAAATAGTGCTGCCTGCACGTCGTTTCCTTTTCTCGTTACCTCTATTTCGCGTTCGTGCAGAGACGAGTCAGTTGCTTACTGGAAACCTATGTTAGTTACAATGGTTTTCAAGCACATGGAATGGGAAATAAAAACAGTAATAAACAATTCATAAAACAACTAAAAATCCTTTCTTTATGATTTGTCATTGGGCTACTGTTAAAGGTCCTTTCCACTTTCTCCCAAGCAGCTCTTTTCTCTTTCGATGTGGTCCCATCAGTTTTTTGTTTCCTATTATGTGCTTGAACGGAAGCATGCACTCTATTAAATAAGTAAGTTTGTACTCGGTCAAATATTTCCTAGCACTCTCCATCACACACAACAAATTAATCAATCAAACACACCCTCACACAAAATAATCAATCACAGACACACACAAAAAATCAGTCACACACACACGTAAAATAATAAAATCAACTAATTAATAACAGAAAAAATCAACAAGAACAATCAACAAGAACGATCAATAACAACCAGCAACACTTTCAAGAAAAACCGCACAAACACAACCTGGCTCAAGAACAGGGAAATGCGAATTAGCCACCAAATGGCGTTCAGCATGGGTAGGCTTTGTCATAGAACGTGTATCTCGACAATATCGAAACTCACAATGTCACAGAAAAATGAAGTACGATTCTGTAATCGTCTCTCAAGATTTGTTTTTGCCGAGTAAACTTTGACTCACTTGAAAGCTACTCAAGCAATCTCTACTCAGCTGATACATCCCCAAGTACCATTTATTGAATCGTTCATAACTCAAAACACGATTGAGTCTTGTGACGAGTCTCACGTGATACGCTTTTAAGTAAAGATCTGAGTAACATCTATTAATACGGGCCTTAGTCACCAATTGGACACAAGAAATAGTAAACGCTAATTTTTTATTTAACATTTTATTACCATTTTAATGTTATTTTTGCAATATACACAAAGTTGAAAAGAAAATGGATCTACACGCTATATACTTACTCCAAAATTAAGGGTTTCAGTCGAGTTAGAAATGAAATTTAATCGTTTATTTATACTAATAATAATAAATTTATTATTATTACTAATTCATTTAATTTATTATAAAGTATAAACATAATAATTCTAAATTAGTAGACTATTGGCCAGCAACCACTTTATCCTGTTTTACCAAATTAAATACAAATCTACAGATATATTTTTTACAAAAAAAAAAAGAAAAATAATATATTCACCATAATGGTCATTCTTTTCTTTTATGGTTGATTCTACACTTTAAGTTTATCGTAATTATATTGTAATTCGACTCATGTTATTTCAAATTCTATGGAGATTGTAAAAAAAAGCATAAGAATGGTAATAAAATGTAAAATGAAAGCAACATATCCTATTTCTGGTGTCAACTGGTGACTAAGAGCTTAACCCCGCAAATATCGAGCGGTGTGCTCAGTAAGGGTGAATGAATCGGCAGTTTTGTGCAATGTCCTAATAAGCTGTAAACCGCCACTTTCGTTTACAAATAGTATAGTCGCAATTTCTTTCTTAGCTTTAAGACTTAGTTTTGTAGTCGATGGGGGGTCGTCGGTCTGACTCATTTAGTTTCAGCTACTTAAACACTTCTTTTAATTCTCTTATTCTTTTAACGAAGATGGGACGGTCAATGAAGAAATTCAATAACAAAGAAAATTATATACGAAGTCTCAACTCCAATGATATTTGGAAGCAATTTTCTGACTACTAAATTTCAGTATCGAAATCCACTTACAAGAATATATTTAAAGACAACAGGTTTGTTTCATATTTTAATTGAGTACATTATATAGCGGTAACATATAAATAAAAATTAATGAATAAGTATAAAATTAAAATAAATAATTTGCGATGTTGTGTTACATGATGTAATATATTGATGTGTAATAATTCGTCATGTCAAGAAACATATTTATTATAATATAGTGAAGAACATATTTATATTGAAATAAGCATTTTTCTCGTAAATAATATTTTTTGGCACCGGTTTGATTTCCAAACATTTATATCGTCTACTGACTCTCCGTTTTTGGCACTGTCGACTGCAGATACAAAAAGTGACTTTGGGAAAATATAGTATTTTAAGTAGAAGCTTAATAATTTGTCATTTAAATAAAACAACGAAGAAACAGAGGTGATGGGTAAATTAGAGAATGAAAAAGTTGGCTCAGCTTTCATCAATCAACAGAAATAATAAATACATGAGTAAATTTGTAAGATCTTGAGCTTAAAATGTCGAGCATTAGAGCATTTACTCCGGATCATTTGTTTAATTTTCAACTAATCCTCTCTTTTTTTAAAGCATCTGTTATTGAATCACGTAATTTTTTAAGAATTGAGCAATATATTTCTAGATTTAACTTATTTTGTGTTGGTAAATATGTATTTGGGGATCAATATTTATTTTTAAATTGCGAATTTCAATCAAAATAATTTATCTACCATTCAGGTATTACATGTTTATTCTGTCATTGATGTTGGTAGATAAACATTCTTACCCATCAATTTTGAGTATTGTTATCTGAATAAATTGTTATTTGTTTTACGTAAAATCTGTTGCTGTGTGGATAGTTGAATTTTATAGGCCAACTGATTTCATCATTTCACCCTCTCGTGGACCGACTGGCGTTCGCGGAAAAGGACCCCTTTTCTAGTAACAACCAAGACTATAAATTTCCACAAGACCTTATATTATATTAGAAAACGACGATTTGCTATTGACAACAACAGCTGGACAATAGAATACCCTTTGGTTCCTAGGCTAGATTTAACCCGTCACTTCCTACCCACCACCACAACCTCATGTATAACCCATTAAATTGATCTACAAAAAATGGAAATAAATCAAAATAAAATTTCTCCAAAATAAAATAAATACTTAAAATTAAATTTCATAAATTCATAAAAATTAAATTATATTCCATGCCGACAGCGGAGGTCTAGTGGTAGCGACTTCGCTGCCACGATCCCGCTGAGTGGTAGAGCATGGGTTCAAAACCCTGATCGACCGAACTAGGTAAGGTTTTCAACTGGGGTTTCCGGACAAATGTCGGTTCGGTACCCTAAGTTCCCTGACAACCCTTCTTAATTCCCTTACCCAAGTCCAACGGTTAGGTGGAAGAACAGGCCTCATGGCATGAACCTCGCCAAAAGACGTATAATAAATAAATTAATAAATAAAAATATTTACGTCTGTGGAATCTCCCTTGGATCTCGCCACGTGGACGCAGCCACCACGTTCCGGCATGACTGCGGCAGCGACGTGTCGTTTTCTCCATTTTTTTTTCTTTTCCTTCCCACAGAGGAACCTTGTCGCTACCTCCGCTGCCGAAGCCCTTTCTCTCGCGTGCCTGCGCCCAATAACTGTCGTCGCCGCTGTTGTGACCCTCAGACACGCCCTTCTGTGGACGTAGCGGTCCCTTCCTCCAGATGCATCGTCTGCAGCTGGAAATAAACTTTGTGTGATCACTTGAGACTCGTATATTATTGCGGGTATATTTATTTTAGTGACGAAACATCTGGCCAGTAAAATGTAAAATTACTGTTACTTCCAGGAAAGATGCACGACATGAAATTTTCATTCTTTAATTATGATCTCACGACATGTGTTATCTTTTAGATGTACGACATTCAAATGATATTATTAAAATTTTACATCGAATGGATATTTCATCACTCAGGAATGATAGATTATCTCAATATTATATTGTTTCTCGACTGTCGAGTACATCCGCTCTTCGATACTGGCGAATTTGGTTAGATGAAACATGGAATATGAGTTAAGTATAGCAAAACGTCAAAATTATCGACTATTTTGACGAAAGAGCTCTTACTCAAAAATAATAAAAATGGAGGATGCTCTATATACAACCTCTACATCCTATGTCTAATCGGTAACTTTTTGAAAAAATCAATTTTCTTCAAATTGAAACAATAATAAATAATTATTTCGAATAGTTTAAGCAGACAATAATGGTTATATTAAATTATGACAAATGTAGACACCAATCCATAAAACACACGAAGAAATAAAAAACACAATATTATCGCAACGTTTCGGTTCTAACTTGTACCATCTTCAGGTGAAACTCGTTATACGTGTACTTCTCCGTCCACTAATATCCATGACAATTCAGTTGAGATGCTCTGGTATATCTTCCCAATTCAGTACAATTTGAGCACTATCTCAGATTATATTACAGTTCTACAAGTATACATGCCAACAGTAGTTGTGCTGGCGCTTTTGTTTTCAAGCACTGATCACGAACTCCTATAATTGTGAGAGAGTTTCAGCTGAGCATGTTCTCACCTTCGGACAAATAACAGTACGGAAGCTGCAGATTTCCAGCCAACCCAAAATTTCCTTCACTCAAATCATGTAGTTCGGTGGAAGAAGTGGTCTCATGTCCTGAACTCCTCCATACCCAAAGCTAATGCATAGATTAAATAAAATATAAATAAATAAGGTCGGCACTTCTCATAGATCGTGTGCACGACTTAATTTTTTGAATGTTACTCTCAAGTAAAAACTAAAATATTAAAAGATAATTCTATGTTTAACATAAATTTATCATTCTATGTTTAATTTCTAATTCAAATTAAATTATTTTTTAATTTAAAATTCTATATTTAACATAAATAATACAATAAAAATGTGAATGGCCTACAGATGAAAATAAAGATGGATATACGAATTACGTTAAGTTTCATGTGTTTTAATGGTATCAGAACTGTCCTCATCCAAGTTGGGAGGAAGTAATATGAGACTGCGGAAGAGGTGAGGAATACCTACACCGATTCAAATAGACAGACTTATCTCAGTAGGGGGCTGAGGGTAATTATATATTGCAAATTTGGCAACCATATGTATAATAACAAATATATAATTTTAATTCTTAAAAAAAGATAAACACAAAGGGGATTATAAAGAAGCCCGACGATTTATCATTGTTTCATTATCTCGCGCACACACGAGTATTCGTACAGGATACCACATATAATCAGTAAAACAGAAACCATGACGAATGTTGTTAAGTTTACGGCAACAGTTAATATTTTGAGCGTAGAACGAGGAATAGAAAACCTCCTTGCATATATATTTAAGAAGAAATAAAATTCTGGTAATTGTTCAATTAAGTGATTTTACATAAATTTACTCATAACCTTATATCTCAAACAAAAACTCATTCAGTCCGAGTTTCAAGAAACAACGTATGACGTGCATAAGAAAAGGGATTTAGCCTTAAGGAATACTCAATCACCTTCTCCATGTTGTCGAGCAAACACACGCAAAACAATGCGTTTGAACGAACGTATTTGTCGCTGTAGATGAAGGCAGGGAAGAAGCGAGCTCAAACAAGGGAAGTGACGTTTGAGGACAGCTTGTATTCGCATTGCAAAATGTGCCAGAAGTGATAACCAGTTCGTCATTTTCAACAAACGAGCGACGTTTGACGAGAAAAGGCTACGAGAATGAAAAGGAAATAAAGGATGTTCAACGCACACATCAAGTGTTTGGATGTCTGACGATTGACGTCTATTCTTAGTCTTCTCTGGTTAAAGCAAGAATTGTTTTTGGCTCGATGGAAAATTGAATTGAGAATTTCCAATGGATCTGATTCTTCTGACGTGTTATACTGGTATATTATTATTCAATCAACGTCAAAAGGAAAGCTACCCTTAAAAAACACGTCAGAAAAAAATCATCTTATTGAATCAGGAATAAAAAAAGGGTAATAGGATTTGTGAATGAATCAGTGCAAACATTTAGATGCGAATGACGAAAAAAAGTATTTCAATATGAGTTATTTTTATTTAAACGTGCGTATAAAACAATAATTATTTTAAATGTTTGATCCAAACGAATGTAAAAGGGTCACTTCGTAAAATCGAATCAAATTAGGTGCTGAATAAAAAATAATCGAAAATCAAAGTTTGTTTTGCGTTTTTAATTTTAAAGTTTAGTTCGCTTTTCAGTTTCGACCTAGAACGAAGACCATGAACTCATCAATAAAAGGATTCCAATATATTAACTAACGCAGAATAAGTGTGACCTGTTGCGTAGTGTCTAGCATGCTCGCCTCCTTCTACCTCTAGTGACGCTTGTTCAAACCCTGTCTGGAACAAAAAGGATTCGCGATGGTAAACGAACCGTAGTTTGTGGCAGGTTTTCTCGGGGTTTCCCCTGCCTTTCATTCCTCCACAATATTCACAGATCATCTTTCGCCGTAGGGGATTGGTCGCAGTGTGTCGGGCATACATTGCCCTCCCTAACTAAACTGTAACTACTATGATGTGATATGTGAGGATTATTATCAATAAGAATACCACATTAAGAGATGAAAGAGACGTTAAGTGAAAAGTGACTCATGTGATTTTATAGTTAGATCATTTGCCGCTCAAAATTTGAGTGTGAATTTTAGATGTACCATTTCTGAAGTAGATATCGCTATAATTAAATGATGAATAGAAAGTAACAATGAAATATGCCCTTACTATATGAATCCCTCCTACGTTTGTGTACAATCATTTTTTCCTCCTACTTTGAAAGTGGAGATGAGTATTTTAAAAAAGGATTTTTTTAACGCATTAATTAAGTGAAGGCGCACGAAGAATTTTCAAAAGAGGGACAAAGGATTGTAAGAGAAAAGTAATGGCTATGCAGGATAAATCTAATTACCTTAACCTCAAAAATAAGAAAAAGAAAACCTACTTTTGACTTAAGTAGTACTTAAGGAACACATTGTGTAAATATCATAAATTTAATGAAAGAATCGCGAAAACTGAAATGTATCTTGCGCGTTTATGATTCAACAATACAAATAAAATGCAATAATTTTTCTGAGTTTTATAATAATACTTAACTTCCTTTACAAACATATTCTCGTTAATTCTACAAGTACTTTATTGAGTGGCAATTCTCTAACAAATTCTGTTGGAAATTATAAGGAGTAGTGGAGTATACTTTCAAATAATTCACCGTAAATTAAGTAATTTTATGCTTACTTCTTCCTAGATTAAGACAGAGTATGTAAATAGGGTGTCGTGTCAAGTTCTATCCTACCTCGCTTGCACAATGAAATGATCAGATGAATCAGATGAGCTTCTACACACTGTAAATCTTCGGATCAATGTGCATCCAGACACCCTTCCCTAGATATTCATAACTTTAATTAGACGTAATAGCCTTAACCCGGCCCTCGCTGAAAGCAATTGCCTAATTATGCAGTTACGCTGAGGTGACGGTACTGAGAGGTAATCACAGGGGTAAGACCATAGTACAGAACTTCATGTAAAATCAGGTTAATGAGGTCAACGGATTGTGAAAGAAAATAATTATTCATTATAATAAGCCGAGAAAATGTTACTGACCTTGGATACTTTTATAGACTTAAATAAGAGAAAAGCTTCCAAAATGTGTTACGGAGCTTGCGAGGAGAAATGACGTTCTTCATTTTAAACCTAGCTGAATTCCCCCCACCAAAAAAAAAGAGAAAAAAAACAGGGGAGGAATTCGAGAGTTTGGGACGACTATTGTCATCCCAAATATATTTGATACAACACCGGTTAAATGTACATGGAAATATGTTTGTTATTATTGTCCATTAAAAGAGAAAGTTAATGCAACGAATTTAAATTATTTGATAAAGTTGAATGTTTGAAGAACAAAACTTGAAAAAAAAAGCGCATATTTTTGTAAACAAAATTTTTTAAAATTCTTTTTACATAAAGTGTAAATCACACTATTTAACAGAGTATCTTTCAAGCGTTCCTCATCTCCTTCGGAAGTTTCATAATTGTTTTAGAAATACTGCAATACAAGGTAGACTGAGCACTTAGCTGGAGCAAGAGTCATAAAAAGTGACATAAAAATGTTTCATTGGATTTTATGAGTAATGCTATACACATTAAATTTCACACAAAATGATTATTTTGGATATAAAGAACGAACTTGAATGTAAATTTCTGTTTGCAAGTTCACAAAATTGTACGCAAAAATAATGTAGAGAAAGCAGTGCTTTGACAAAGAAATCTGGCACTTCCTGGTAAGTTACTATCGCAACAGCTAGAAGTAATTCCTGCGTAAGTTGTGATCCCCACTTACGCAGCAAGCAATGAGGAAACATACTACTTAGAATTAATAATAATCAAATATCATTATTATTTGGACTTTCTTCTCGGTATAGTTGGATGGTATTTGTTAAATATTGAGTATTGTGTATTAACAGAAATTTGTAAGTAAACATCTGGGGACCGGGTGTTGCTGACGCGCCCAACATCGTTTTCGCGGCTGAGCAATTCAAAATCCTTCGGTATACAACTGCACCCTCTTTTATGTCCCTTGGCTTTTTTTAGGTCAGTGTGCGCAGCGTCGTACCAGTGAGTTCTAACTCAGCTACCGATCAAAGTTCTGCGATGCTTATTTTATTTTATATTCATGTTAAGTTAATTTACTCTGAAATGGTTTATTTATTTCCAAATAAATAAAGTAATAGTATTATTATTTTATATTTATTACTTTATTATTGTTATATAATAATTTATCTTATTCTTCATTATCACAATATTTTTAAATATTTTAACCCTGTTTCGAACATCGTTCTGTTCATCATTTGACGTTAGTTTTAGTGTACATTCAGTGCGCCCAAATAACTCGTTTTCCACTAGAACTTAGGAAAACTAGGAGGTTGGAGAGTCCTGATCTAAAATACTGAATGCTCCCAATAGACAACTGCAGATTCCCCTGCGCAGCTCGACTGATGTGAAGGGAACACTCCACCGGTTTTCCTCAGACAAACCAATGTGCTTCCAGCGAGCTCCCCTTGCATTTGGACCCCTTATCATTTTCCACCTGGATCACCCTCGTCGTTCAATGCCTCTACCCACGAATATAATAGCTGAACCACCTGAAGATCGTCTTCCCCAAGTTAGTGAGAGATAATGTAATTTTGTCACTTAATTTCGGGTCTACATGGTTTACATGAATAAGGTCGGTATTATTCCCGCGTTTTATTGCTACGTTTTATTGTACTAATATACTAAAAACTAGATAAAAACATATTCCTCTACACCTTTTTCCTTTGGACAAATGCTACATCTCTCGTCTGGATGAACTAGAGATAACTTTATGGAAATTCTAAGGAGTTGGATCCGTTGCATTTTAGGTTCGTTCTTCAATTTGCTACGGTTTACTTTTTTTACAGTTAACTTTTACGAAACTTTTATCCGGGACTGTTTCTTGGTTTTATACTTCCTCTCAGAATTTAATACTAATTATGTGTTGGACCATTTCATAATATTAAATCAACGGAAAATTATGTAGATATTAATTTCCTTGTAGGTTAGGTGCAATTCAGATGATTATGTCAGTACAAACAAGGCCGAGTCATATTGAAGCAAACCTTTCAATAATACTGTGTGTGTGTAGGGGAGGGTGGAAATTACTAACACACATGTTGGATATTACTTCGAGAGTTGAAAAAATAGATTAGATAAAAATTGCAAACATTTGAAAATAAACCTTGTAAAACTGCATATGGTTCATTGTTTCCGTACACATATCGTATATGACAATAAAAGCAAGCCAAACAATGTATCCAAAATTAAATATTAATATGTTACTTAATTTTGTGAAAATACGTGGTAATTGGAGGGTTCAGTTGGAGACTTCGTAAAGGTCAGTGGCCGCCCGTAGAATGCATATTGAGTGTACATCAAAAGGAAGTCATGTAGTTGCTAAGAGCCACCAATTCTGGTCCTTCCCTTTCCACATCGAGTAGAGCACACCGCAATCCAGTCCCAGGCGCTTTTGTCTCTCTCGCGGCGCTCGGAAATTAAGTGCGACTGCTCAATGTTGCGTTCGCCGACCGCCATTCAGACGCTGCGAAAGAGAGAGGGCCAGGGTTCAAAGTAACGGCAAAGAAAACGATGAGGTGATGATAGCGAACGCCAGGTTGAAATCGAGAACGTTCCATGCGAATATGGTGACGAAGAAGGGATCGAAGGCGATGAAGATATGAGTGGGACATAATAATGGACGAATCAGAACGAGTTAGTGGACAATGCACTAAAATTACGGCAACTTTAGTTTGCTGAAATGGCAGCGACGAAAACTACCATAAGGATTGTGGTATTTATGTGGATCCCGCTTCTACCAAAAATACTAACATCGCGTCAGGGCTTGAGGTGTGATGTTACAGTATCAGACATGATGGATATGACGATAGTGGAGAAGAAAGACAGAGAAACACGAAGAGCATATAAGGTTTAGAGTGATAGACGGCACTGATTATGTGGATACGGCAGATAGAAATGTAACATAATTAATGGTGACAACGGATACTGTATTGATGAATATAAATATAATGACGGGGAGGAAAAAATATGAGTATGAGGATGTGTGCACTATGGGTACTGGAGAATTTAAATTTAAGGTGTACGACCTTCAAGACCCTATATTATGTAGCTTTGAGTGGGAAATACCCGAATCAATCTATAGACACTTTCCAAAATTTCTCCTCGACTTTAACATTAAACCAATGTCATTATTGGTTGAAAGTAAATCAATTAAGGTCTAATTAAGACCAATCGATTAACTACGAGAAAGAACTCGGGAAACCACGGGAGAAGATGGCCTGCAAAGTCCAAACGATTGTAGCAATAAACGTGTTCTGTGACGTACATTAGTATATCATAACTTACCCGATAATCACCGATTTGATTGAATATGGCACACAAATTATCAACGTTTTTACTGGAATATGTATGGTGATGAATAAAATGAAGCAATCACACATCCTTCTGTTGGTTTTAGTTATTATTCTCGTTTTATTTCACCAAATATATGAAAATACGTAATGGCACCTAACTATCTTCCCATTTATATTCCTGAAACCGTATGCACCTCATTCTTTAGAAATAATTAATAATATTCGTAATGTTTTGTCATAAAAAAGTTACCAATTTATGTAACCGGTAATGTTCGTATCTATAATCACAAATACTATGAACATTAATCATACTCCATACTATTATCAGTCATATGTTACCGTGTTTTTGTTTCAAAATAAGAATTATTTTCATAATAGTCGTATGTTATTGTTATTTTCTTCGTATTTTGTGTTGTTATGCGAATTTCATTACTCTGTATACTTTCTTTAAATTGTATAGTATTTTATTTTCAAACTCTGCCACTGAGCCATACTAAACAGGAGTGAAAATAAATTGTCTTATCGTTAGTAATAATTAATAAAACATGCAAAATCTTAGCGAAAACAGTATTACACAATATACAAAACAGGAGTCCAATGGCGATACGATAGACAGGAGAAATGTATGTCTCCCAGAAAAACAGAATGAAAAATTTATCATTTCGTTCATTTGGTAGCTCTCTTTCTCTTAGGCAGGCACTCTCCCTTTGGGCCGTACAGCTGCGTACTTATAATAGAGGGAAGTTTTAATACGCTAACCATACGGGCCAAATGAAAATTCCGCAATAAAAATTATGTTTAATTAACTCTATACAAAAATTTAGCGTACCAATGCAGCACATTAACTCGGACACTCATTACACAGAACGAAAAAAATGCTCGGCGATCCCATAAAATTAAAAAAATAAAGTCTCTTTTTTCTCGTTTCATTGCGTCGTGCATAACCGTGTTTTTAGGGAACGAAAACGTTTACGACCTTTCCGTCAGCAGTTATCCGATGAATGTGTTTTTAGCATTTCATGGGGGTATCGTAAAAATACTTTTTTACAACCGCAACAACGTTGACATGGAAAGAAGCTTGCTGACAATACCACTACTTAGAAGAAGAGAGAAAGTAATTTCGCATCAAAATTCTCGAGCTGTCGAGTCCGAAGGCTGTTGTCCAATTTTCTCCTTTAAAAAATTGTATGAATCCTCTTTTTGGGGTTTCTTATGCTTGCACATCAAAGAGAGGAGACTTAGCAATGGGGAGTGAGTGGTGAGAGAAAAAAAATAAAGGAAAGCTACTCCCTCGGGGGGAAAGAAAGTAGAAAGGGAACATTTTTTTAGAATAAGGACAAGAACGCGAGGAGAAATTCCCTTAAGAAAGAGTGGGCGGTTTACGAAAAGAGGGCTCTTCTATGGAGACATTGAAAGGAGTTACATAAAGAGATAATGCAATTGAATGAGTGGGAGAAGAAGAGGCCTTTAAAACCGATGAGCGGAATGTAAATAAATTGGATTCGCTTTCGTTATCGTAAGTGTGAGTCTCAACTTCTATTGATGTCTTCAGAATGGTAATTAGAGGAAAGCAATAAAGAAAACCCGAATCCATTTAATTTTATTATTGTATTACCGTTTCTGTTTCTTATTTTCTGTGCTATAAAGTAAATGTTGTAAATAAAGAAAATTTTCAGACGCATATTTAAATATCGAATAACCAATTCTCAAAGACGTTCTCTCGAGATTGAAACTAAGAATTAAATATAAATTTAGAGAGAATAACTACAATGACATTTAAAAATCTGGGTCACCAAAATGTTCAAGGTAAAAAATTAATTTGTAACTATTTCAGTAATATAAGTGAATTTGTATCATCACAACCATCCAGACATAACATACGATTATTGGTCGCTCAGTAGCATAGGACATGCAAATGCGTATTATCATATTACACCAAAAATATAACAATGTAAACCTTAAGACAATTCGTTCTGCAAAAAATGAAGAAAAAAATTCACTAATAATAATCAGAAAAAATAACAATTACTCCTGAACTGAATTGTTTGAGATGTACAAACTAAAAATTGAAGTCTATTTTAGAAGTAATAGTCGTTTGAAGAAACACTGAAAAGACTGGAACAAAAGTCAGTTCCAGTTGTTTTACATTTTTCTGAAACATTTAAGACAGTCGTTTCTTATCCTGACTATTACCATTTACACTTATATGTATTTTCATTTTCAATCCAAAAAAATACGTTACAAATATTCATATTCCCGGACATTCAATCCAATCTGAAAACAAGGCAATTTTTTTTCACCTGGAGCAGATATGAACCATTATTTGTTTTTCAATGCGTAAAAAACAATACGTTCTATGATCAAAAGCAGGTTGGTTTTCATGAACATTAAAAGATATTTAAATCCACTATTTTTATCTTTGTTACATGAATCAGTGTAAAATTGGATCTCGAACAGGTATTTAGTATGTTAAATCAGAAATTAAACAAACGGAACGCAGAAAAGGAAATATTGCATGATTTAAGACAGCAAAAATATATATGTGGCATTTACTATTTCAACTAATGACATTTATTGACTCCCGACTTGAGAAGTGAAACACTATGTATTGGCAAGAAAATAGCAAATATTGTTTTCATAAGAAAGGAATTATTTTGCTTGTGGTGATGATTTGAATACTTTGAAAATTCTTCATGATCTTGTGAACACTTCGACTGTCTCATTAAATTGAACAAGTATAGAATGTCCACATAGCGAATATGTCATCGAAGACAAATTTAACATGGCGGCTACCATGCTGTGGCCTCCTTTAAGAATGTGCCATGGCCTCTTATATGGAGAGGAGTGTATATTGCGCTGCGTCTACGGAAACCTGCAGTATGGAAGTCGAAACGCTGAGTTTTCGTTTCAAGATCAGGTGGAAACCGGGTAGCCTAGAACATCATAACGCCGAACGAGTAAACCTCCAAAAATACTCTTTATCATTTTATTCATGTCACAACTAAATAATGGAGAATGATTTTAAAACCTGCATAGCAACTTCTAAAAACGGGTTCAGTATTAATTCCGAAAAACGATATTTTTGTTCGATGATAAAAATCTCAAAGAAAATAAGAACAATCCACCCAGTAACTGCATTTTACTTTCTCGATAGAGCAAGAAAATATATCAATATTACTATCAATACAGTAAGTTAATCTAGAAAAGGAAAATATATCACACGACCTTCTTTGGTAGATACAAAATATTTATTATTTTCTCCAAACCACATTTCGCCTCCAAATTTGGGCCCTCATCTGGAGTAACATATTGTAACTATTAACAAGTTGATTTCAAATCAAATCACATTCTTCGAACTTACCTTAAAAAAACGATACGAACGGAAAAATATTTATGCTCAGTAACAAATCTGATAATAATTGTGCACCTTTCATTTAAGAAGAAAAAAACTACCCTCAAGTGCTGATGACTGGTAAGTAAAAACAGGTGGAGATACGCGGAAGATTGGAGATTTTTGTGATGGTAATAAAACCAGAGGCTTCGCGAATAAAAAAGAAGGATTTGTGTGAAAGCCACGCAAAGAGCTTCTCGAATATGGCACTCAAGTGAATACGAACATCATTTGAATTGGTGATTGAATTATTTTAGAATAACACATTCACATACAAAAAGAGAGAGGAGTTATTCAAAGCGAATGTGTTTTATAGACTTTCCACATATTGCTGAACGCATTATGTTATTTCAAAGAGACCGCGATTTTTCATGGATTAAAATAAAAGTAAAATGGTCCAATTTTATGTGAACTGACCGCAGGGTTTTTGTGGGAACCAAACCGCTTGGTGTCGTGGCTTCCTTTAGTATTAAAGCAACACAAAACTTTGTTGAAACAGTTTGAGCCAGACGTAATGAACAAATTACAACGAATAGGTTGTACGTGCATTTCCGATAATTTGCCTGTAATATTGCAATTTCAGAGAAACGTTTCAATATATGAATAAAAGTATTCAGCTTCGATACGGGATAAAAACCCTTCTCAAGGCGCACCGAGAGGATGATTTATTATAAATATTACTTTCACATAAAAAGAATACGTAAAATGAAATTAACTAGTGTAGTCTCGCGAATTATTTGTTTATTATTAAAGTTAACTTTCGACTGCATAGCGGTCATCTTCAGTAATCTAAAATGAATACATACAAATAGATACAGAAAATAAGCAGAAATAAATACTAACAGCATTAAATGGACCCAAGACGAGTAAATTGCACTTACAAACCTTCCTCCAAACAAGGAAAAGTGTCAAATGTGCCCGGTGGTTAACGAAAGGCCTCTTAAGCAGGCAAACGACCTCCGACGGGTGTGGCGGTGAGGGAGGGTGGCAGAAGAAGAATTCTAAGAACACCGGTCGAGAGCAAGATATAGCAACGGCGAAATTTGAAAGTTGGTTTGTTCGTTAAGAATAAAACTGTTATTATTGATCTGTTTCAGAATGTGTAATTGTTCTAATTTGGATCTGTGATAAAAATGTATATTCTATTTCAAGTGTTAATGTGTTGTTTTGGGGGTCAAATGAGTGTCCAGTTTCTATTGAATGTGAGGCGAAGTGTGAAGCGTTATTGTTGTGTGTCCACAAGTGTTCTTCTATGCGTGTGTAATAATAATAAATGGCACTAATCTAATTCAACAAACCTAGAGATGTGTTTAAAAATGTGTATTATGGTTATGGAAAATACGAACAAACCACGACATAAATTTAATACTGCATTATTATGATGAATGAACAAAGAATATCTTAAGACGAGTTAATTTCCAAATAATAATAATAATAATAATAAATTTATTGTCAAAAAACAGTACAAACTGCGTATGACCACGTGGAGGGAAAAAAACTATTAAAATTAATATTTTAATGTCCTTTTTTTTACAAATATAAGTTATTAATTTTGTTTTGAGAATGAAGCATTTTCAAAGAAATGAAGTTTTATAGTGAGTATTCATGTATTTTCTTCATCTGAAACGAATCATTAGTGTTTCAGTTCCGTTTTCTTTTCTTTCTAGACGCGACGATGAAAGAGATTTTTTTTTTGTATTAAGTCCTTCAAGTAAACATTGACTCGATCTTTCTTTTGAAAGATTAACAGTCTTTTATCGTTCGTTCCTCGGAGGAATATTAGACACTCTTTCATTCAAAAGTATGTTGCTTCTCTCCTCCAACGAACGAAGGAACCTCTGTAACTGGCTAAATTTCAAATTTAAAATCCTGTCTGCTGTCGAGCGTAAGCTATGAACAAATCTTTTTAATGGTCAATTACCAGCCTTAAAGAACTCAATAACAACTTTTGATATTAATTAATTTCAGAACACTGTGTAAACGAAGAAAAAAATCATTTATACTCCAAGTTGCAAAGCAATTAGAAGAATAAATCACACGTACCAAGAATAGAATGTTTCTGGTGTCCATTAATTAGCCCCTATAAATAAATATTTAACTTCAAAAAAAGGAGATATTATAAAAATTTTAAATTTTGTCCACAGTTATAATTTTCATTCCAGTACTGCAACTTGTGCTGGGTCCTAAAATACCATTCATGAATAGAAAATACACCTTTCTTAAGTAATTAACAAAAGAATTTTATGTACCAGGAATTTCAGGAAATAGAGGCAAGGTAAATATTCTATTCATCAGTTAACAATGAAGATTTCAAGTTATATCAATTACAGTAAAATAAATACACAATTCACGTTTATTTTTATACACTGACTAATGATTTTTTAATTTTTTTCTAACAATTCTTATGAATTGAATAAAAATCGATAGCCATAGTTGTATTAATTCAACACTCCTTTTGAATACAAATGCAACCAATTTTTTTAATAAATTTAATCCTAATTAATTATAATCCTATTTTTGTAAGTTTTTTATGCAGTGCTGGAAGAAACTGTACTAAAATGTTCTATTTTTTTGTATCGTTTCCTAAGGATGAAAACTCTACTTTCTTTAAGACATACGTCATTCTGCAATTAGTATTATAGTACGATTGTAAGGTTATTTTATTTTTCTCAAAATAATATCATATGTAACCAAATGTTTCTTCCTAATAAATTGAACTGTAAAACTACATTACTTTAAATGTGATAATTAGTGTAATTGATGTACCACTCTTAATTATTGTCTTCGATTATTTCAATTGATAAAAGGGTAATATTAATAGATTTCTGCTCTGTTATTTATGTCCCTCGTGAATAATCTTAACGATATATTGTTGTAGTCAAAAAATTCTGAACATAATAAAAGTATTAGAGTATCCGGACGAATATGAAGAAAAACGAGGCACATGATATTAATATTAAACGTTGTCCGAACATTATACAATATGTCTCACGTTGGGTAATATCATTAGTAAGAAATATGACATAACCCATCACTGAACCAGATATGTGGTTAGATTAACTTAATCAAAATTAGCACACTATTGAGTGATTGTTTTCCATTCAATTAAAAACAAGGTAGTCTTAGAAAGAAGCTCAATTTCATGACCCTTAACAGTTTTTTTGTGAAGTATCAACAGTTCAACTTTTTTCGTTGCTACGAGGAGTGATCATAGCAAATGTCCCATTCCATAAAAATTGAGCAGCATTTTCCACCAAAAACGTTCCTATTCACTCTGGTCACTTCGCATACGTCATAAAATTGCCATCCAGCGTTCTGTATGTGTGCGCGCAATTTTTTGCTTGGTAATACGTCGATATGCCTTTCGGCTATTTGCGCGTTTTCATCGCAAACGCCCCGCAACAGCCGGTCAGGTCGCGTGGGCTCTGCAGAAAGGACCGAGAATGTTCGAGTAGGCGGCCCTTTGATGTGTCCCTTTTGTCCCTTTGAGGAATAATTTGAAATCAGTTTTTCAAAGAATACATTTCTACGTATAAAACGCGATGACGCATCTGCTATTTTTGTATCAGCAAAAAAATAATGTGAAATGAATTATTCATATTTATTCTCGTAATGCAAAGGAATTGAAGTTATTGATTACTTTTTTTATAGAAAATGGAACAGGTTTCTCCGAATTTGTGATATAAATTTCTCCAAAGAGTTCAAATTAGTAATTAAAAAGAGTTTTAATTCTCTAATTAAAAAAATACGTAATATGCTCATATAACAAATGGCCCGGGTATTTCTCAGGTTTTCCGTCGACTAGAGGTGGATTTTATATGAAGTTTCTCTTGGCTCCAGCGTAGGGACGGCGTCTATTGAAATAATAAATCTCGAATTTAGAGTTATTTTTATAGTTACAATTTATAAACCATATTTCCCGAATAATCTGTAGTTTGTAATAATACTACATGTGAAATAACATTTTGGGTTTTATTAAAGACAAATTTGATGGTATTCTGATAATATAATAACCCGTGCCGAACTACGAGTACTTTTATACTTATCTTAGAAGTGTGCTAATCCGTTTGTCCCTTAGGACCCTTGATAGGAATTGATGGATGATCCCTTGTTTGCTTCCCGAGAGTAAATAAGTTTATTGTCCTCTACTGTCTTACGCAGTTTGTAACTGCTTTTTTGACAATAAATTTATTATCATGATTTAAATGTAATATCCTTATGACACACAAACACACACACATATATAT
>NNCF01129228.1:144813-158450 GCA_002313205.1 Laupala kohalensis
AAATCCTTTTAGGAAATATCTCTCGTCATAAACCAAAAACTTTTAAATATTTATTACCCAATTCTCCACACATGCGTTGGCAGTAAGAAACGAACACTGTAAAGAGAAAATTAATAAAGAAAAGTTGCTTTCAGAGACGTGTGAAGTATTATTTATTTGTATTCCAATTTTGGCAATCATGGTTGTTGTCATTAGTTATTCATTCCGAAAAGTACTTCTGCGACATTTCCATTATTGTTCTTATTTCGTTCCCTTTTTTCGTAATCTTCTTATTTTCTTCTTCTTAATAAACAGTCTCATCGATATTAACCTAATATAAGAATAATAATGATAGCGATATAAAATTAGAACTTGACTAAATATACCATTGTGAACGAAATATACCAATGTGTCTGATGTGTATTAAGAGTTCACGGCTACTTCTTCTATTTTCATGTAATTCATATTGATATTTAAGAAATGACATGGAATTGACAATTTCAATCTCACCTATGCGTGATGAACTGAGCATAGAGAAATAAATAAACGTGTGTCAACTCCTTTCTTAGAACAATATATCTTTGTGTGGGTACAGGGTGGGCAAAATAAAACTGGCACGGAAAATAGGCACGGAATTGAATCATGTGATTGATACAGAATTGATCCTTGTTAGTGAACAGGAGAACTGCTCTTTACAAAATGTTCTAAAAATGACTGACGTCGATGAAACACCCGGTTGCTGTCACATGTCTGCATCTATTCTCGAGTGCATGAGGTGTTCGGTGTGAAGAGGACAATCAGAGACATCTCCTGCCCAACTCAGTCTCCCGATCTCTCTCCCTGTGATTTTCACCTTAAGGGCAAATTGAAGGGTCAGGTGCACTCAAGTAATCCTTACACTTAGGGAGAGCTACAGAAGAACGTTGAAAACGCTATTATTGCTATCCTTCAAACAGAGCTGATACGCGTCTCTCACAGTTTCATAAATCGAACATTGTGCTGCATCGTCATCGGTGGCCATTCCCATCGTTTTCTGTGATGGACAGTTCTCCTATTGTTATCTTTTGTGTATCAACAGAAAGGCATATTGTTCTAAGAAAGGAGTTAACACGCGTTTATTTTTCAATGTTCACTTCGTCACGCGTCGGTGAGAATGAATTTGTACGGGGATTACCAGTGCTTGTCAGTCTTGGATATGGATATCTAAGTTTCTCTTTCACGGTGAAAATAGGGGAACTCCACACTAAACATCCGTGGAACTCCAAAGTTTGCGTAAACTTCGTATTAGAAAATTCGACAGGAATCCTCCTTGTATGGTAGTTGAATACAGTCTTTCTAAGGAATTCTTTTTTATTCTTATTCACCTCTTAATATACGAGAGCGAATAGACGCATCTTAAATGAGCTCTGAACATGGTGTCTCAAAAAATAAGTTTCAACAGAATTATGTGAAACGAATTGGGTAATTGTGGATAGAGGAAGATATTCTCGGTACATCTACGAGAATTTGAAGAAATTCGGCCCGTAGGGGCCGAAACACTTGCATATTTGCTATAGGAATATAATGGCGGTTGTCATATCGTAATCTTAAGTGCCTGGTTACACAATCCACGAGGTAAGTGAGAGATGTTTAACGAATATGGGCCAAAAGCGAGTTGTTTTCAGATGTGTTAAAAATCAGGAACAAATTTGTTCAAAATAACGGGAGTTAGTAAATGTTAAAGATGATGCCTACACAACCCGACGATGTAACATGGAATTGTGCCAGCGAATTATAGGGTCTGACTGAGCATTGGTCTGAAATTTATATCTTGGAGTGCTGGGGTGGTGAAATAGTAGTAGCTGCGTTTATAACACCTGAAAAGAGAAACACTTGTTTTGAAATTGCAGTAAAAACATTGTATTTTGAAATATAGAGGAACGGCCATAAAAACTGTTTACAGCTGGGCTACAGAATCTATAGTTCGTAATGCGGCATGCATTATAGATGTAATGTGAAACCTACAGTATACAGTGTACATAAGACGCATAATGATTATGTTTGCCGTACAACAATATATTGAAAGTTAAACATATCTGTTATATTTACCCTTTTTTCAAGTATTTTCTTTCAATCAAAAATAAGTCGGAAAAATTCTCTTTAATTACAGAACTAAAATACTAAATATAAAAACCACGAAACAAGTAAAAATTCTTGGGATGTGTTGACTACAAATACAACCCTGTGGTGGAAATTGTGCCACGCCTGCCTGCAAGATAACCCCATGACCGAGCTCGCGCTATTTAGAGGTGGGTGCGAAGAACTAGGTCATTACGGTGGTTAACCCGACAAATGCATCCAATTTGTTCTCTTGTGGCCTCGAGGGGTGCTGAGAATACTCTCCGTAGGTTTGCATGTTATCTGAAGAACTGACCAGCGTATGATGGTTGTATGACGGGGCACAGCGGTCGTTTAGTGAGAGTGGTGAGGGAAGGGAAAATGGTAGAGGAAGTGCCAGGGCGTTTGAGAATGACGTAATTCGAAACCACCGCTTCCTCCTTATCACGGGCTAACAAATGTTTGGGTTACGAACTTGCAAGATGAAACTCAAACACAAAGTATCGTACATACTTAACGTACCTCAATATTTTTATGCGGTGAAAGTGTAGTAGCGAGGCGTAACCAATAGACGTAAGCAAAGCGCACCGTCGTCATATGTCTGCTGCGTGGTGACTATATGTCATATGGTTAGCATTTTTCCACCCATTCCAGACAGAATGCCGTGGTACCCAGACAAAGAATGCTGTATCCGGTGGAAAAGCCTATTCCTTGCGGACAAAGATTAAAGAATAAAACCCTCTCTCTCACAGTTAGCTTATCTTTTACTTTCGGTTCTACGAATCGGTTATTGTATGTAGCAGCATCGGAACGTAAACCCACACAGATTCGTCTACGCGAGAAATATGACCGCTTGTCTAAAGCGAGATTCAGCAATACCGCAGTCTCGTCATGGGCTCTTCAGCTTTCGTGTGTTTTCTAAACTCACTTATTTACTATCCTTTCACCGCGAGTACTGCAAGGTACAACAATAATGAATGTCTTCTAATTTCACTTAAACAACATTTCCATTCACTTTATGTTTAAAACTAGCTGAACTCACCTAACGTCACTCAGGGGGTTTGAATTGACCCTTGCCTTTTCATACAATTTCGTAGTTTTTTGGTGAGCAGATATCGCCACAGAAACTGTCAAGCGACCTACCCACCCCCTAAACTTGACTACACCCACTTTCAAAGAAATTTAATTACCCACATAGGTATTTCAAGAAAACAGGAGAAATTTCATTCGTGAGTTGCGGGTAAAATTTAAAACGGGTAAGCACCAATTGCGCAGAATTCCGTGGGTCAGGTTGATAGGTTTTTCTCCGTTGCGCAGAAATCCAATATTTCTTGAGATGGGGATTCATAGAATCAGGTGTCTCATACGTAAACCATTCCTCGATATATTTTACTATCTGGAAATTTGTATTTAAAACAAATTCCTTTCCATGCGGTTCCATGCGATGAATTTTAACTTAATTTTCTTAATATTTGCTTAGATTTTACCAGCGTTGGATTTTTACAAGGTTTATGCATTGACAACTCTTCAAAATTTTGGAATTATTAAAGTATAGGAAACTTATATGCATTACAGTAGCAAGTAATGTAAAACTAAGAATGAAGGATAAAATAGATAATTCATATCATACTTGTAGGTTTATCGGTGTATCAAATTAGATTGCTTCTATCCCCCCTCGGCTTATGGAGCATCAGCCAAGTGCGTAAATACTCTTATCCAAAACGCATCATTTTTTTTAAATTTAGTAGAATAATACCTAGATTTCAGCAGAAAAGAAAACCGAAGTTTTATAACAGTTACTGTGCATTATAGTGAGTATATACGTAGGACACATATTGTGTAATGCGCATTGTTTTCTGAACAATATATCGTATCGCTCAGCGATAGGTTTATTGTCGATAAATGAAATGTCAGTCTCTGCGTAATTGAAGAAAACTTTCTAGGGTCTTCTGGGGGGGGGGTGTACTTAAACTCGACAGATCCTCAGGTAGAAGGATAACTTCACCATTAAACTAGACATTACCTTAAGGATTAGGTCTACGCCGGTCTACCTGTGCCCGTCCCGTGAATCCTCAGTCAATGGGACCGGTGAGCAGCTTTTCAGTAAACGAGTTGACTTTACCACGAAAAATATTGTTTTCCTCCATAAAAATTGTGATGTTGTTATAGAATAATTGAAATCTACGCTTAAAATGATGAAACATGATACCAAACACGACCTTACCAAACACGGTATCAAATGTTCATTTGACTATTAGTCCAGTAATTAAGTGACGAAAAGAAGCATATCAAGAAAAAAAGGTTTTTCCCTTTCAATATTATTTTAGCTTTTCGCCTGTAACTTTAAAACAACGCATTGTTAGAACAAAATATTATTGATAAGAAAAAATGTACATTAAATTTGTAACAAATTACATTCTGTACCGTTTTGTCACCAGACGAACGGAAAATACTAAAGAGCGTGAGTAAATTGACAAAAATTCTACAATAAATTTAATTGAGTTATAACTTGAGAACTACAAACTTTTAGAGAAAATGTCTTCACACGAAAATGAAATACATTAAACGTCCTACAAAACGCGTCATCTTAGATATTTTTTTCTGACAATCTGTTAATCCTCCTCTGTGCGTGGAAGTTTCGTGCACATCTATGTCGAAGAGTCGATACGTATTATTTAATTGCATCAAATAGGGTAGTTCTGATTATTTTGATATATTGTATATAATCAAGTCCTGATGGTGAACCGAAATTTTCGACCTCGACCGAAGTACCAGAAAGAAAAATTTCAACATTTTTCAGTTTGCATGGATTTTAACTTTGAAGCAATGAATTTTAGAAATAAAATGCTATGCCATTTTTTTCAGTTCTGTGAATTTCCAAGAGTTAAAGTCCAGAATCTCGAAGCGTATTAGGACCACAGACACCATGCAACGATAAAAGTACTCGTTGACCCTATTACATAGACGTGTACGATGTGTCAACGCGCACAAGCGGATAAACAAATCGACAGAAAAAAATACTCTGTAAAACGCATTTTGTTGGACGTTCAATAGATTTCATTTTCGTATAACGACGTTTTCTCTGAAAGTAAGTAGTTCTCAAGGTATAAACAAAATACGGGAAAAATTTGTTTTTTGATCCATTGTACAAATTTTGTCAAATTGCATCGCGCTCTTAAGCCTTTTCCGTTCGACGACAAAATTATACAGAACATAATTTGTTGGAAATTGAGTATTACATTATTTAGGTACAGTGATGTTTCGTTCTAAAAACATGTTTTCAAGTTGTAAGCGGAAAACTGAAAAAAGAGCATTTTAGAAAATCTTTGTGATTTATTTTTGTTTGAGTTTATTGTTGAAATCTGAGCCTGCAGCTTCGTTCTTTCTCCTCCTCTCCTGTTTTCCTGGTAATTTTTTACTTTAAAAATAATGGAGCTGCTGCTAAAAAGAATAGATTTTATTTGAACATGAATGAATTCTTTATAATATTAGAGGAGCATCATTTTATAATATTAGAGGAGTATATTTTATACCAAATAGCTGACAACAATAAAATATAAAACATAGTAGAATATTTTCTCTCTTAGAAACGTATAGTGACTGAATTTGGAAACTTAAATCTATTATTCAGAGAATTGCTTGAGAATTCTAGAATTCAAAGTTTCCAAACATCAGTGGTGCAGAATTTCTTTATACAACTTGTTCCTTTGTTTTATTCTTTTATCATATACATTTTGTTCTTATGTTTCTTAATTTTGTGTGTCGACCTCCGAAAACATGTGAGCAATGGCTCTCTTGTAGTCAACACCCGCACATACATTACTAACAACAGAAATTCAACAAAAAAAAGAGCAATTCCTGAAAAAACATCCTAATTATATTTTTTCATGGTTGAAAAAAATATTTTGACGAAAAATCGAAGTTAAATCTTAGCTTTCTTAGCGGCTACCCCTTTCATTTTTGACATTCAGACGAATAACCAAACCTGCTGTTACAAAGATCTGTCTTATTGTTTCATTCGCATCATAAACTGCATAAAAAACACATTTCATAATTTAGAGGTAAACAAATTTTGGGTCAGAAATAAAACCGGAGCCAAAAAGTTCTCCAAAGCCTAAGTGTATGGTTCTAAAACCCGAAGTGCCGAACGTAGGTGCACTATCGAGAACTAACGCATTTATTCTAGTACGATAAACAAAAACAATTATTTTCCTTTCAATCATGTGTTTCATGAAAACATCAAGATAATTATAATTGGAATTCTACGCTCATTGTTCTCGGAACTAGGGGCTTCCAAAACTGATATATTCGTCAACATTTCGCGACCGAATATTTTTCACGATTACAATACTTTTTATATACTATGTTAACAGAAGCTTCAAACTCAGTAATGTCATAAATACGTCGTGTTTGGGTTCATTTTTATGCGAATTATGTGTAGAATTAAAAAAATTTAAGATAATGGGAATAAAAATAAATTTTTTTAATTAATAGCACTTTAAATACCTCTCAAGTAAGTGACACATCCATTAGCGACAGGTTGGTCGGTTGGCAGGACGGGATATGGAGGGGGGCAAGTCATTAGAGGTGGTAGAAAATGTCAAGTTTGATAGTACCCAAAATTTTTATTCCCTTGCCCGACTTCATGACTATCAGGAAGTGTCGAGTTTAAGAACTTCGTTCTTGGGTACTCTGCGCAATATAGACACTTTCCTGCGCAATTGATGTGAGACCTTTAGCGTACTGGTAGTTTTAGATAATTTCACTAAGTTTGGTAAACATCTTTCAAACAGTATAGATTTTCACTCCGGACAACTCAAACATACAACATTTAGCATAATTTATAAATAAGGGTAACGGAGGATAAGAGTGTGCACTAAGTAGATTTTTGGAGAAATCTCAGATTAAAAAAAATAACTTCAAAATATTACTATACGTTCTTTGCCTATTCATGAACAAATACACAAAGTCTCGCTAACTTTGAAATAAACTCAAAGTAGGAAATTGAGAAAAATGTCTAATACGTACTCTTGGTCTCCTAGGCGGCAAAGAGTACGCTTTATGAGGGGCTGAGACTACGCACAAGCAGTACTCCCCAATAAACGATCCTCTATCTTCATAAGCGGAGTAGTCCTCGTGCCACCATTTCTTAACCCCGCATTACACGTTTCCATTTTCCGTACTGTTTCGTGGAATACACACCTGACAGGACGGAAAATTTCAAGCACGCATAGCGGCGTCTCTGCTTACTAGATGTGACGTCACGTCTTTTGTGGTGTATATCTTTGTGTTTTCTCGAGCCAGTAGCGTTGTCAAAATAGTGTGTGCTTTTTCTTCTTGCGTTGTTTCTGAGTTTTTTGTGAATTGTTGAAGGTAAGTTAATATTTGTAAATGAAATATATCGTAGTGATACAAGTCGCACTGTACTGTATTATCATAATATGAATGCTCACATCCCGCGCACAATGTTGATTCATATCCTTCATCCCCGTAAATTACAGTTAAGGCGGAAGATGTGGAAGGTTTTGGATCGTCGTATTTCAAACTTTATGATTTGACAAACTGCTTCTTTTTATACCATTTACCATCTGCTTTTACATTTTTCTACAAAGCTCTTTCTACCACATTTTTGTCTGCTCTAGGACCTGTTTTCTCCTTTTCTTTTGTCTCTAAATCATTTTTCAATGGCGTGGAAGTGACCTTTAGATTTTTGTGCTGGTCTCTTTTTGTTTTATTTCATAACTAATTCTACCTTAATTTGAGGAAGTGGGGAAATTGTGCTGATACGTATAATAAATCTAGTAGTATTCAAAATCACATTTTCTGTATAATTTGATTGATTAATCTGATAATTTTCAGGATTGCTTTATCGGTCACTAATGACGGGGGAAAAATTCATCGTCTGTGATATCAGGATCGAATGACAATTCCCGTAACTGCGAAGGCTTTTTCTGGTAGCTTAACCTGCTGTGTACTCTATGGCTTCTCGTAAACTGTTTTATAGAAGCGCTACTACATGACAACAACATTCAGATACATTGTTCTAACTCACATCAATCTTTTGCTAATAAACTGTACTTTACAGCGGTCTTAAGTGAAAAACAGATTTAAATTATGCTCTCGAAAATTTTAGCATTTCAAGACTCAAAACTTACATAACAAATTAAAAGAAAAACATAGTTTACCACGTTCATTCCAAATGAAGCTGAGCACAACGGTGGTACTACGATCACTGCAAATACTTTTAAAGACACACTGAAGCATCACACAAACAAGTGTCTACAAAGTTGCCAACAGCTCTAAACATCCCTGCTTACTCTTAACCACCATTACCATACACTCATCTGTGAAGTGGGCACTAGATTGAAGAGGAAGTTTGAGAAGGAGAAGAAGAAAGAGAAGAAAATGATGATACAAAAAGTTTTCATGCATACTTCGTTTTTTTTTTTGTGTGTGTAGAGCTTTACGGCTCATGTCGACATCAAAGGTCATTGGAGCCCGAAAAACTTGTACCGGTAAGGAAAATGCAGTTAGGCACTAGGGAGAGTCAACATGACTCCCCGCGTGTGAGACTCGTCGAATGATTCAACCCTACCCACTAAAAACCCTCCTGATCTACAACACACCAAAACATACATCAAATGGAGGGGGGGCTACAATGAGGGAAGCACATAACATGAGGGGGGACAAAGAGTAAGGGGGGACAAAAAATGAGGGGTAGGATAAAAAATGAGAAGAATGAGGAAAATGAAAGATACCCTAGCCTTAATAGCGTCGGGATCGAAAAGAACAAGAGGTGACAAAGGAAGCTCAGAAAAGAGAAAGGAAGGTGCATGGCACAAGTAAGTGGAAGTAATGCCAGACTCAGCTCAGGGCCCCGTGTTCGCCAAACACGTACTTACTAGATGTATGTCCCCTGGGGGGCATTTCGTGTAATGCAATAATTTTGAAGTACTCAGTTGGGATTTTGGTGAACGATTACCTCCCGAATATTTATTTATTTATTCAAGGCAATGTGTTAATTAATAAGCTAATTTTCAAATGAAATTTCTTCTCTTCCCATCTCAATATTGAACACCAGTTTTATTTTAATGTCTTCTTTTATCATTTTTGCTTTCAATATCAAGAATGAATAAACTACTTCAAAGCATTAGAAAAAGATCAATAAAAATCTGTAGAAAATGAAATCTTTAAATATTTTAATGTAAAACAAACATTGAAAAGTCCACTCAACTAATTTTGAAAGTTGTTTATATTTAAGAAAATATATTATTGGTGGAATTTCTACCATTTTTCATACTAGAGGTAATGTTGCGCTTTACATGAGCAATCCAACGTCTAAAATCATACACAATCAATCTGATAATCCTTTTAAGCGATAGGTATGCATAGAAATCTAATTCTATGCGCTATCAACTAGATTATGTAACAATGTCCATAGAATAAAAGCTTCATAGAACGAATGATGACAATTGATTGTCCTATATCGCGATACGTGGAAACTCACTCTTCTGTAGAAGTGATTTAGGAGGAAATTAGTTTAAACTGGAAAATACCAATTTCCGGAATAGTCCACTACATTACATCCATCTCATATTTCACAATCACACTGGTTGTATCCTGAATCTGTTTAGGACATGTATGAAACATCGAGATCTGCACAAACCTGGAGGAAATATAATAAAAATTTGATACACAAATTGAGTCCTAACACAAATAATACTCTAAGAAAGAAGTATTTTGAACAGGAACAAAACCGAAATTCGTATGTATGTATGTATGTATGTATATATATATATATATATATATACTGTCTCTTATACACATCTAGATGTGTATAAGAGATAGGTTATAGAANAACTTTATTCTTTCTCTCATTCCCATTGATATTTAGTGAGAATGTTATATATTAATGTTGTTGGTTTAAAAATATTGCTGTGAATCCTCATTCCCTTATTTTCACAGATGTTATTGAGAAAACGTTTCTAGAAAATACCAATTTCCCCTTCCACTCCTTTGTAATTTGTGTAAAATCTATTCCCAGTGGACATTTTTGATAATTTTTCGTGTCATCCTCCTCCCAATCCCCACCTCTAGGGGTTTCATGCACGTCATGAAATATGTTTGGTACATAATGTAATTAGAAATTATTCATCTCAGAACATACAAAAGCTATGGACTCGACCATAATATCGATCTTTTTGCATTATTTTTACTTATTATTCTTTCCATCCCCAACTCTAAGGATACCGTGCCCCTATGTCATCTCAACTTGATCTTAACGGCACTGATAGTTAAAATCAACCCTAAAACTTTGGATACGATATTTTTTTTAAATTTCAGAACACGTTTTCAATTATTTTTATCCATAATTCCATTTTCCCGCTCACAAGGGAGGCTACTGGTGTCTTTATTCCATGAGGGTTTTATTCAAACTTACACGATATCGGGTATTGACAATTAACTCAGCGACGCCTAAAATTATGGACTCGTCATTTGTATCTGTCATGTTTGATAATTTATTAATGGCATTCCCCTTCCCTAGGGGTGCTGGAGTTTATACGGGATCATTACAGAATTCAGCGTTTTTGAGAAAATCACCAAATTTCAGCGACCCCGTGAACTATGTGATATGAACATTAATATCAGTCATTTTAGTTTAATTTTACATGTCATCCCCTTTCCGTCTCCTTCCCAAAACAAGTATATTCCCTCATAGGGAATGACCGTGGAATTAAGTTGCATTCAGACTTTGCTCTTCTGCTACTTAACAAATGATGAAATCAACACCAATATTGGTCTTTTTTATGATTTTTTTCTATCTCCCGTTCCCCAACCCCGATAATGCTTGTGGTATATTATCTGCTATATTTATGAACTTACATAACATCGAGGAAGTCATTATTCATCTCAAACGTACCGAAAAGTATGGTTTCGAGTCTCAAATAGGATTTCACCATTATTTTTTCATGCAACCCTCTTCCCAACCCCTGCCTAATGGTATCAGGGATGTGTTACTCCCACAGTCCTTGTTCTCAGACAGTTAGTGATCTGTGTATCAAGTATAGTTGATATTGAACCAAGCTCTTCAGTGTTATGGTGCGATACATACATAAAACATTCCAACCGCTATTTCATCCCCTTAGAAATAAATTTTTGTAAAATCTGTGTCTACACCCTAAAAGAAAACACCAGTCAAATTTCAAGTTTGTACGTTAAAGCCCCCATTCCCTCCCTCTTGTGGCTGTGCCCGTTCCAAGCCATCTAGAACATACAGCCTTGTCGCTGCATTAGATTTATTCAACTAGTGGACATTTGATCTGAAAGCAGAAAATTGTATTGGTGTACCCCATAATTAGTAAAAATATAAATATTCACTAAAATACCTCTGAATATATGTTAAATATATATTATAGAAATAATTTTAATTTCTTTTCATTTCTCTTCATGAATAGGAACAATTTAATTGCATTAAATCAATACGGTAGAGAGAGAGAGAGAGAGAACCAAACCAGGAGCAAACCCAACCCCCTTATGCCAAGACACACTGTACCGACTACTTTATTGGCAGCGTTTAATAAAGAATTGTGCGCAAATGATAGAGAAATTAGAACCAGAGATGTCGAAAAAGTCAACATTAGAGAAGAAAATATATGCATACCAAATATGCATGCTGAGAGAGTGCGCAAAACATGTGAAACAACTGACCAAACGAATGGGGAAACGGGGGAAGTGATGGAATAAAGAATTAAAACGAAAGAAGACCGCAATAGAGTACGCAATGCTTTGCAAAGGGCGCGACAATGACGTGAAGATACATAATGTTATCGGCAAAGATATAGAAATAGGCGATATGACTTTCGAAAAGCGGTGATTAAAGCAAAAAGACGAAGCTGGGAACAGTTCGTGCAAAAGTCACAGGAACCATCAATTTGGAGAATATCATATATGCTTAGCACTGATTCGATACGACGTCGCAACATATGGGAAACGCAGATAAAGGCGGCGCATCAATACACCCATAGTTGGCGTGGCATGAAAGAATATAAGTTGACTTCCATATTTGGCACAGATCGGAAACAGTAGTGGGAATTGAAGGAGGTAGAGTAGAAGGATAAAGAAAAAACACAACGGGAATTGATGGAGGCAAATCAACGGTTGAAACGAGAAAGAGCGACGGGATATGACTTAATATTGCATGAAATGGTGCAGAACACATTGCAATACACAAAAGAAATACATGTCGAAATGTATAATAAATGCTTACAACACCATCATTACCCTATGTGTTGGAAGATAGCAATGATCAAACTCTTCTTGAAGGGTAAGGATAAACAAGCAAGGCAACCCAAGTCATACAGAACGATTTCTCTGCACCCAACAATTTGGAAAGTGTTCGGTCGTATCATCACAAAGAGAATACAGTAGCATTTCTGTGATAATGGGGGAATGAATGAACAGCAATTAAGTTTTACGCCAGGAAAGAGTACAACAGATCGGTAAAATTGATTAAAATGTTTAAGGAAAGAGAGGAGAAACACTGCACCTGCATTTTTATGGATATATCTAATGCATTTTATCATACACGCTGAATATTATCGAAGCATTGGAAAAAAATTGCACACTTCAATACTTGGTGAATATCGTAAAGTCGTATTTCTCAGAACGCTACATGATGATGAGAATAGGAGGACAAACAATTCTATAGGAGTCAACAAAAAGATGTCCACATGGAACCTCGAGTGGTCCATTATACTGGAATATAGTATTTAACAGCATATTATAGATGCTGGATAGAGTTGGAATTCAATTACTGGCATATGCTGACGATCTGGTGTTGGTGGTACAGGGCACTTCGCGGAAAAAGAGAACTCACAGAAGGCAATAGATATTGAGCCGAAACGACCTTTGGTCGTATCAATCCCAATTTTGAAGCCCCGGCCCCTTCGTAACGACGCGCGCCGACATCGCATCGCCGCGACCACTACGGTCACCGCCGCCATCACAGCTGCTACCGCCACCGCGGCCCGCGTTGTGAACTCAAGCAAATCTGACGCGAACCAATAGGCAGATCTGGTGACGGAGACGGCGGCAGGTGACGATCTTCGCTGGGGCGAGCGGCAGAGAAGACAGACGATTGCGAGAAGACGCGGGATCGCAGTACTGGACACAATTCGCGAAATCACCGGACACTCAACTTTGGCACGGTTGTGTTCATAAATTCTGTAGCCCCATCCTGGCCCGGGTTTTTCTCCGTTTTTCCTTCTGGTAGAGGTGGATTTATCATACAGGTTCTCTAGGCTNGGAGATTCCTCTTGGCCTCGCAAACAATCGGTGACATTTCTCTTTTGCAATAGTTTCCAGAGAAACATATTGTCATGTCTCCATATATACATAGAAATGTGTTGCAAATGAAGTTTGCAGTTGTTGGAAGAAAAGACGACAGTAATGTGGCTAGGACATTCGAAACAAAATAGGCGAGACATAATACTTAGAATGGATGGGACTACTATTCTATGACTTTTTGTCCGGCTATGACCATGACTATGTCTATATGTTCT
>NNCF01129228.1:177202-237348 GCA_002313205.1 Laupala kohalensis
CTATATATACTTCTCTTTGACGCCACATTGTTTTTATTTCCTCCGCAAGAGCTACATATTTCTTGATTTTGTCGTTCCAGGTTGTCTGCAGGTTGTGGGAGCTCGGGATGACCACGTCTATAAGATATATGGTAGATGAGGAGGAGGTCAATCAGAATAATATCCGGCCTGTTGCAGGGTATTCATTTGTCAGTTATTACGCTTCTGTTCCAATATAGTTGATGAGTGGCGTTTTCAATAACCGCAGCAGGCTTGTATCTATAGTAAGGATTTTGGTCCTCATGCAGTTGGTACCTTTGGCCATTGGCTTGATGCACAATTTTGGCTACTTGATCATGACGATTGAGGTAGCTCGTTGGCGCCAGCATGTTATATGCTGAATCGTCTCTCTGGGTTCTTTGCATTTCCTGCAGATGTCTTCAACAATTTGCTCCTTCAGTATAGCCCTCCTGTAGTTGTTAGTTACGACGACCTGGTCTTGGATCGCTAGCATGAAACCCTCAGTTTCCACAAACAGAACCGCATTTGTCAGCCACTTGTTCGACGCTTCCTTGTCGACAAAGTCGTGGTTGAGTTCAGCAGGATGCCGGTCATGGAGTGCCTTGCTNGGTGTTCTTGCTGCGATGAAATGCAAATATCATCTTTGTTGCGCAAATTGAGAGGACTATACGCGTCGTCCGCCAGGCGAACAGCTTCATGCAATGATGTCGACTTTGTGAATAAATAATCTCTCAAGTTAGCTATTTGTCTCATATGTAACCTGCGTATGTCAACAAGCCCGCGTCCTCCGGCACTTCTGGGGATGCATATTCTCTCAATGGCTGCGTTGGGGTGGTGTGTCCGATATTTAGTTAAGATAACCCTTGTTTTGCCCGATATTGCGTCAAGATCCTTTGTGGTCCATTTAACAGTGCCAAACGTAAATATAAGGAGTAAATATAAGGAATAATATAATACTCAGTAGTAATTTCCGCCTTGATTTCCTTATGACAAATACGTTTTGATTGCAGAAGTCCTAGGTATTTATAGGTATCCGTTTCATTCATCCCCTTCATATAGGCACCTCCTCCCATTTCAAACCCAGATGCTAGCGTTTTACCTTTTTCAAATTTTAGAGTTCTACATTTATCAAGCCCAAAAGTCATTTTAACATCATTGGAGAAGATTTCCGTTGTTCGGAGGAGTTGCTGCAATTGGTGATCTCTGTAGCATTGAGCTTGATATCATCCATGTACATCAGGTGACTGTGCAAATATTTCACTAGGTTACCGCATTTGATCTTGAATCCACATCCTGTTGAGTCTGCGTTCTCCTTTGATATGACTCCCGATATCTCCTAAGCCGCCTTGACTTGGCAGAAAGGTTTTGCTTCAGCGTGTCAAGAATTTCCTCGTATGATTTATTCTCGGGATCTCTGTCTGTATGGTTTGTTCTTTCCAAGCCCTCTAGATCTTCTACCAGCAAGATACTGATGCAACCTTCCTATATCAGCTCTTAATGAATCAATCGCCCTCTCTAAGCGGAGTTCCCAAGCGGGCGAGGTTCTAGACCTCCAATTTCTCTGCGATTTATCAGCTATTTTTCCACCTATATGTCGGACAATTGTAACTGCAAAGCAGTATATTAAGCTGTGAAGGTCAGTAAAATCATTAGCCTGATTGACATAGACAGGGAGAATCTTCTCATTCATTATTCCTGTGGTCGTAGCTAACTTCTTGGAGTTACTCTGCTTTGGTACATAAGGTCTGGATGCGGGCTCCATATGCTCGTATTCAGCTATGGTTGTCTCTAATGCATCCCTTAGATGCGCTATCATAGGGTCCTGTTCATTTCCTTCTGCCTCTTGTTCTGGGTGCCTGTAAGGCCTCCTTGGGCACTTGAAGGGTTTACCGGGCCCACCGTCCATCGGTTGGCTGTTAATTGTGCTCCCTGAAGGGGATGAGGATACATTTACTTCAGTTACTCTTATTTGCGCCCCTCAATCAGCCAGCTCACTGGCTACTTCATCTTTAATTTTGCCAATTTGCAATTTTGTCATCCTTTTGTTAACATAAATTACTCTCCTCTGGTCCGCTAGACGCTGAGCACTGACCAGACCACTCAAAGAGTTCTTATTTGATACGGTTCACAGAATTAAAGTGCTCTTTGCACACACCTACTAGTTCCCCGTGTACATGCTGTCTCTCGTAATGCATTTTTTGTTTCTACATTAACACATGCGTATTTTACATCAGTTTCTCAATATCATTTCTGCAAAAATATTCGCTCTCCTCGATGTATTAATATTATGAAATTACGTACCCCAGGACTAAGAATAAAACATTGGGATAAAAGAGCATTATTCCCAATTCGGTTTATTTCACTCATCCCAAACATTCAAATAAATCACATTTTGTGAGAAACGTTAAACTTAAATTGTGCTACATAGTATCAATAAAATTAATTAATTTTTCATAATAAAGGTTTTCATAAATATGTTTCTGATCAAGGAAAAAAATACGAAAAGTATATAATTTGAATCTTCATAGGGTGCATTGTTAATATTCCATTCTGTGAGTGACACATCACTTTGACATAATATTACTTTTGTTTCTCGAGAGAATATAATGAATGTTATCTATTTTAGTAAATCTTCCTAAAATGTGGCTCATGAATATAATCTCATTTGCTTTTTGTAATTTTTAATACATTATGAAATAGATTCACCGAGAATTCACTGGATTACAGACCGTGAAACTAATAATATCTGAAAGCTACAAGCTTAAAATAAAATTGGAAGAATTCTGTATTTTGCAGAGATACTGGACACTTAATATTAAGCATTTACGTTCCTATCCACATTAAATAATTTAAGATCGTCCATCATGAGCTGATGATACTCGAAGTTTGATTTGACTTAAAATGAGTCGATTAATTCGAAGATTGCAGATGTGAAAAATAAAATTCCCAAGAAATTTATTAAAATTAGTAAAAGAAATAAAGATCAATTTTAAATACCTCATTACATATTTTTATATTCAACATATTCAAAGAATTACTTAATATAATAAAGTCATTGTTATAATACTATTACTAATAGCTTTTAAAAAGAACCATTATCGATGTATGCTTATTATTGTACTTGAGTACTTATAAAGTACTTACACGAATTGATTACGCAAAAATTCCGCACCGCAGTTCCTCTTCAGATTCGGGTGCAGAGGGTTCCTGAGGGTAGGAAGAGGCAAATAACCGGCGTCACTGAAAACAGGTATAGGGGTGAGGGTTGAAAATGCTTTATACTTTTCCAGTAAATCGTCAATATCTCAGTAACTATTGATTGTGCAGAAATGCTAAATCATGGCAATTCTTTTCGTTTTAAATTCTACACAACTAACATTATTTAAAAAATAGTAAATTACATAAACTGAATAGTTTTCGCCGAAAACACGACACAAATTGTAAAATGTGTAAATTCAAGTCATCAGTAATTTCTCTGAGCGACACGACGTAAGTATGCAAAATTTTGCCCTGTAGCTTCTCTTCAGATTTATATTTGGGGGCTCCTAGAGGGTACGAAAATGCACGTTACCAAAGTCACTGAAGGCAGATGTAGGGAGGAGGAAGTGGGGGAGTTGAAAACACCTCTCGAGCGTTGCGCCTATTCAGAAAAAACGTCAATATGTCGATAACTATTAATCTTATAGAAACGCTGTGTATAACCATATTTTACTCTCTTAATTCTATACAACTTTTACTCGACATCAAATAGTCGTAAAATTAACTGTATTCCCATTAAACTCGCCCGAAGTTGAAAAAATATAGGAATGGCAGCGCAAGAGTTCCACTACAGAGACAATTTATTGTTATACCCTGGTTTAGCTTACACAATTGTTTCCATGTTATACTCACAGAGTGTGTTATGCATTTTGATGGGGAGAAAATAGTATCGTGGAGGTAAGTATAGTCGATGCGAAGGAAGGGGTAGTAAAATATATTAAAGGTCCTAGCCTCATTCACATTTGAAATTAGAAAAATTATTTCTTCTTATTTTTTTCGTCGTTGTAGACTTCTCTGATATCTAATGCATACATATAATATAACCAAAGGAAATCTGATCTATTAATCACGGGAGATAAGATGAGATAAACAATGCCGTATATGCATAGATAGAAGAAGAAAGAAAACAAGACATTTTTAATGATATCACCATCGTCAACCGGAAACCGGTAAAAGTCTTCTTTCTGATTATTTGTGTTGACTACACATCAAATGTAGATAAACTAAATATTGTCTGTTATTTAGTAAATTTATTAAATAGTTTTCCTCTTTAATTGTTTATAAATTCCAACTGTTTCTCGAGATTTTTTGACAATTTGTTATGGCTGTTTTCTAATTTACAAAAATGAAATATATTTCAAGACAGATCCTACTGATATACTTAATTCAATTCGATCACCGTTATCTCTTAGAGCTGTTGTTTCAGAAATCATTGATGAAACGGTTTAGCCCAATTACCTCTATTTTTACAGTCATAATGCATCCAAAACACTTCTTGGAAGTTGAAAACTATTGAAAACTGTTCGCTTATAGAAACAAACAACCCTGCTCTGACGTTTACAAAGAAATTATTAATCCTCTTACGCATCATATCTATGGCTGAGGTCGCTGTGAGGACTAAGTGTAAACGCGTCCTCGGTACGCGGACGACTGCTCAAGCACGGTCACCCAAACGCCCGTTAAATTAGCACGCGCACCATTTAACATTCATCGACAAGCATGGGATACTGGCTCACATACGCTTTGATCTATGTCTGAATATATATTGTACAAAGCATTCAACCAGTGTGTTAGAGAGTGAAAGATATTTCTGTCTCATGTACCTCACCATTCGCATCGATACTAACTCATACACAGAATATGAAACAGAAAGAAAAAGAAAGGAAATTTAAAAAATTATATATTTTTCAGTGAGCATTTTTATTTGAAGACTTAAATTATGTCTACCTCATAAAAGAACTACAATAAATACAAATTATCACATCGTACATAATTATGTGCAGTTACATAATTAAATTAAGTGTGAGGTTACAATTGCGTACATAGAAGTGGAGATTCATATGATAATTAAAATAAGAGATTAATCAAAGATTATTCATGAGTTAAATAAAATAATTTTAAATTGTTCATCTGTATTTTCCTTTCATTTTATTTTACAGTTTAATAAAAATGGTTCTTCAAAATAGTTTTTAGTATCATTTTAATTAGCTTGACATTTTTTTCGTGACTATTTTACAAAAAACAACGAAGGAAAATGTAAAAAAAAAACAATTTAGCGACTTTTCACATGACGTCTCAACAACAATAAGGCTATACGTACGGTATTTCAAATATTTTTTGTGTGATTAAATGTATTTTATTATTTTATTTTTGAATAATATGTAATTATTTAATATTGTAAAAATAGTATTAATCAGCAAAGATACCAAATTAAGCCGTAATAATTCGTAAATTTTTCAAAGTAATGTGCCTCACTAATATCCAAATTTTTATTTAAAAAATCAAAATCTTACCCTTTGAATGTCACTCAAAGAGTTCTTATTTAACTAAATAACAAGTCAAGATAACATAATTTGTGATAATCATATTTCAATATAGACAGGAAGTTATAAATAAATAAATAAAATTTAAAAAATTATCTTGGAAGTAAGCGTTCCTGACTGACTTCAAACGGCTCCCACAAGCCATCCTTTTTTTCTTCGGTAACGCAAATGCTTTTAATGTCATTTTTCTTCATATTTATGAGATGTGAACTATAATTCTAGCCTCTAGTTCGCATTTTCTCAAAGATGAAAAACACATAGTTATCTAAACGTGTAATAGAATTGTTAAATTAAATAAAATGGCGGTCGAAATATCTGACTAAAGAATAAATAAAAAAAGTTAAATTTTCAAAAGAATAAGACAATTTAAGAATGGATGAAATAAAGATTATACGAAAAAGAAATACTTATATTGTATTCATTCCACTTTTATCAATCATCAAAACATTCCATTTTTTCACCGCATGAATAAAAACAAACCTTTTAATATATCAGTGAAGAAAATATAAAATTTTGATCTCTCGCAAGAGAAGTTGATGTGATACAAATTCATACGGAACACATTACAGTAGAAGATAAAATATATCAGAAGAAAGTATAGTTTCAATTGGCAATTGAGGTGAGAGAAAGAAACAAGAGGGCGACAGAGATGAGTTTCTACAACAACCACATTTCACTATAAAAAATAAGAAATTGTTTAAGCCACACAAAATAACAAATTGATTATGACTAGAAATGGGAGTAAAAATGTAAATTTAAAGAGAAAAAGACGACGCAACACCGATTTGTGCAGATTTAAGAAGGGTACAAAAATCATGGAGCATTTGTGGGACTCCTCATAGACGGATATGGGTGAGGAAGATTTCTAAAAAGTTACAAGATTTAAACTGAGTTAATTGTTATACGTTAACAATTTAAACTGAGAATGCATCGATGTACTGGAGTGGAATTTTTTTTATACATGTTGTACTGATTTAGATATTTGAAAGAAGCAATGAGAACATGTAAAGTTTTGTGAAATTGTGATATAATGATTAATGGATTGTGGCGATGTCGGTAAACTTACGAGATGGAGAAATGATACGAGTAAAACGTGAAAGAGTTAAAGTTTATGTTGACCTGCAATGAATTGTAGATATTGAAAAAGAAATACCACGATGGATGGACTAACAACAAGATCCACCTCCTTCTCCTTCCGTTACTCCTTGCCATGTTCCGCCGTCTCTTGCTCGTAGGGTATACGACAGGATTTTATCACCGAAAGAGCTGGGCGATTTCGGTGAAACGGCCTGTGTAACACGTGCCGAGTTATTGATTGGTTCCCGCAAACACCAACTACGACGACATCGTCATGGTTGCCTCCTCTGGATACCAACGCAAAATCCACTGCTCTCATCTGTGAATACACGACAGTTTTACCACTGCTACTCCAGCCATTCCCTCCAAAAACCACGTTGCCCAGACCGTCTTGAATGTTTCAGGGACTCGTGCGGACGGACTATTTCATTCTGGTTTTATTACAAACGTTCCACTGGTTTTTGCATAGGGCCGTATATATTACAGTTTAGTGGATCTCGTCGCTCCTAGGCGCACACAAAATTGAGTTCGGAGGGAGAGTGACTCCGGAATGGTGGAATGTTTGCTGTCAAGTAAGTGTCAACTGCATTCAAACTGAGGTAGAAGTGTTTCTCGGGACATAGTCTGGTTGGACGTGTACTGCATTGAGGAATGTGGGATGTATGTAAACACGGAGATGCCGTGGAAACGCCACGGATTGGGTACGAGTAAGTTAATCATAGGGATACAATCTGAATGTCACGAGTTATATTATTTAATACTAATAATTAAATCAATTAGTTAAATGCTCTTGTTAAAAAATCAGAAAAAGTGCACCTAATTAATTTAATGTTATTTTACCAACTGCAGTGAACAAAACACAAATCAATAAGAATTGTGATATAGATGCTTTTAGTCTGCTGTGTGCAACGATGATGATAATAATAATAATAATAACACAGATAATAATTAAAATATTTCATCATAATAATTCGATCCAAACTTTCATACCTCAGTTTTCTTAAAATGTACACATTTCTGCAATTTACCTCTCTACACAGTAAATTAATTCACATATAATGAGGATTTTCTCTCTCTCTCTCTGAAAACGAAATCTTTTCCAAGAAATCATCGATATCCACAGTGTTGCAGGCAGTTTCTTCGTAAGTGTACATTTGCTCTTTAAACCTTCCATCCCCTTTAAAACCTTCAGTCCCTGAGGCCGCACACACCGAACACGTGGCCAGTTTCGCGTGTGAGATGCGGTTCGGAATGACCCAGCTCTACACTGTGGGTATTCAAACACGAAAAAGAGCAAAATATTGTATAGTATAAGTTTCCATGTGTTGTACATTACTACAAATGAAGTAATGTTTGGAATAGTAATTTCTCAAAGTTATCCTCCAATATGAATGGACAGAAATCTCACCGGTTATATCAATCGGAAACTAATGCAGTGTAAAGTACATAAAATATTGGGAATATTTATTCATCTGAATATGAATATCTAAAAGATAATCGACAAAAATTTTGATGCTACTTTTTTGTGAAATTTGTATAAAACTATTAAGTACGGTCGTAATTTATTAAACTATCCACCTATACAATAACATGTATTTCCCACTTATTAACAATAAATTTAATTCAGAACAAAATACAACAGAGTTAAAAACAAAATTCAAATATTTAAATAACTCAAGAAAAAATCTTCTTTCCTTTTGTAAATGCTTTGTGATTGTATATGTACTTATACATAGTACAATCATATTTATATTTACACAGTAAAATAAACTCAGACTAAATTATGAATTGTGAGAAGTCGACCGTAGTAAAAATTGACTCAAACCACGAGTGGTCTTTGGTTTACAAAATGGTTTTCGTGTGAAATCTGCAAATTATTCAATTTTCTATACGATAAATTTATGGTAGTTGTTCTCTAAAAGATTTCGTATAGGATGAAATATGCAATATTCTTTGTCATGGTCATATATTTTATGTTAAGGATTTACAATTATTAAATTTGGTTAGACGATATAACTAATACTGATATTTTAACAATGTTAGATTCTTATGAAATAAAAGGTTGTCACTTATTTTCATTTCAATGTTCCAACCAGTGATTCTCAGTACACGTCAAGTTGGAATTGATAATTTGAATAAATTACTTGTACAAATACATCGTTTATTTATTGAATACAATTTCAGACTTCCTTACAATTTTCTGTGGTATTGTAGATTCATAGAATGGTTGAAAGGTTAAGACACCTAGCATCCACACTGCAACACTTAAAGAATCACTGCGAACGGTTGG
The DNA here is from genome assembly GCA_002313205.1 of Laupala kohalensis. Lineage (NCBI taxonomy): Eukaryota > Metazoa > Arthropoda > Insecta > Orthoptera > Trigonidiidae > Laupala > Laupala kohalensis. The sequence goes on from NNCF01129228.1 coordinate 186,152, forward strand.
GATATTAAATATTCTTTTCCGGAAATCATGTTAAAATCTCATGTCACGAATCTCCTTGAAATAATGTTTGTTTTATACACAAAAGCGTGAAAAATTACAAATTTATTAATTAACATAATGATTTTATTTTAATTAATGATGTTTAATGTTCAGTTTTAATATATTTTAATTCACAATATCTTATTCAACGTAGATCTATGCACTAAAATTCAGTTAATTCTCGAAATACAAAATTTATTATGAGTGGCTGGTCATAGAATTCGCATATCAGAAATGAATCTTCATTTGTTTGTTAGCATTAATAAATATTCTCATTCTTTATACAAAATGACACCTCATTTATTCATAATAATCTTGTTTGCTGTATATCTTCCAATGTACGTGCCCTATAGGTTTCTTCACATCTAGTTCGAAGGTCACTATTAAATTTAATTAACGGGGAGTTTTCCTGACCTTGTAGGCTTATTCAAGAGTTTCTTAATGTGTATTTTTCTTTCTTTAATAATAGAATTAAGAGCCCTAACTTGTTGCAGTGCTCATACCATAGACGCCGGACTTGTTAATTTTTATCACATATATGTTGTTACCTTATTAATAATGTAATATTAATCACATTTATATATACCTAGCTACTTAAAATTACAATATGACTGATGGTTGTCGAAAATATTGTCCAGTTTCGAGACCTAGTGTTTTTCTATTTTTCCTCTTCTCACAACGTGTCTCATTCATGAACGAAATCACACTTTAGTTTATAAGTTCACGTTAACGAACCGAAAGANAAGAGCCCTAACTTGGTTGCAGTGCTCATACCATAGACGCCGGACTTGTTAATTTTTATCACATATATGTTGTTACCTTATTAATAATGTAATATTAATCACATTTATATATACCTAGCTACTTAAAATTACAATATGACTGATGGTTGTCGAAAATATTGTCCAGTTTCGAGACCTAGTGTTTTTCTATTTTTCCTCTTCTCACAACGTGTCTCATTCATGAACGAAATCACACTTTAGTTTATAAGTTCACGTTAACGAACCGAAAGAAGAACAAGAGAAAATGCGATTCGTTTTCTGATATTTTCTTAATTAATGGTGCTCATCCAAGGATAATAGAGGTACTCTAATGGTTTTAGTTTGAATATCTTTATTTCTGCTTCATTCTGCACAGTAAGTTCCACGACTACCCACTGTGACATAGAGAATGGACGTCGCTTGGGGCGCACGGTGATCGTGACGTGGTCGCTTGGAGGGGGAAGCGGATGTGGTGACGCGAGTGCCTACGGAATGGAGCGAGGGAGGGGGCACGGCATGAAGGGGATGAGAGTAGACGTGGGGATGACGCACCACCGGCCGACGACGCATTCGTTAGCGTCACTCGCAGACGCTGCACCGTCGACGGCGTCGCACCACCCGCGGCTGCCAGCGTCGCGACGTAGCTAGCGCTGTGGTCGTCTGACAAGCAGAGTAGGTTCAGTTGGAAGGCGAATGGGATCGAGTCGAGTTCGCGATTGGTACTGCGCAGTAGACGAAGAATAAGGAGCGATTGAATGATACTTACCCCTTCAATACATCCTTTCTTATTAATTATAAAATTAAAAAACACAAAATTTGTAAAATAAAACGAAAAGTCACGAGTTTATTTTGTTTAAGTCGTTCCGTTCTTGAGTAATAGTTCATAGAATAAGGACATCCCTCTTTTTGTGATAATACCTATACACCAACGTTAGTGGTGTGTGATTTAGCGAAAAAAAAAACAATTAAAACTCTCCAATAAGCTTCTCTAGTTATATATAGAAATAACAAGTCTATAAGAAAAAACAAATGCTTACGGTGAGGGTCTAGGAACATAAAATTAGGAACCGCGGAACTTAACCTATAATAAAGATTATAAAAGTTGCTTAAATGTTACTTAATTTTAATTGTCTACGCAGCAGTAAAAAAGGTACCAATGTTTGCCGATAAATATCCATATTTCTTTTGAAATTTTCAATTACGAATTTTCTTGAGAAAAGTCCCAACATGTTTAGAGGTTTCACGATTTCTTGTTAGTAACATTAGTGTTTACAGAGTGTGTGTCCGGAAAGACATCCATTACAAGTTTAAAATACACGATTTCAAAGTTTGTGTTATATAAAAAAACTCATAAGAAAACAAAACCGTTAAGAAATATATTAAATCTGCGAGAGATCCGGAGAAGGATCAGAAGAAACTTTAATCTAAGAAACAAGGGAAAATTATTTCAATTCAATCGAAACTGGAGAAAACTCAAGTAAATATCCCTGGTTGTAAACGCTAACATAATTTCCGGAGATGCCCATATATGTAGACACATTACCTGCCGAAATGACGTTAATTCGACATTATTGGCGCAATTAAGTAATTTGAATGTGGGATTATTCCCATATTTAATTTGGATTTTATCACTTTATTACTCCATTAATCAAGCAATCTTAGCGCATAATCCCTTTGTGTTACATGAGCTATAAAGTCACTGTAAAAATATTGAAACTCCATGAATAATATCACTTGTTTACACGTCAATCTTCGTTCCATAGTGAAGCCACTTCGTGTATTTTCGATGCGTTTTAAAAGATTTCGCGCAATGTAGAGGACTGGAGTTTGAAAATAAGAATTCAGCGTGTAATGCAAGTTTCATTTAAGTGTATACAAGTGGAGCATGTCATAAAACGATTAATGTGTAAGGTTACACGAGTTACGCTGTGGAGTAGTGAGCACCAGCTATTTTCGATGTGTTGGAAATATTCACAGCGACCTTGTGTTACATAATGATTACAAGATATATTACATTATTATTATTATGTACATGTAACAAAGTTGCATTTAATAGTGTGATTTTCAAATATATAGTGTCAAAAATATACTTTCTGGATTCGAGTGAAACGACTGACTCAGGTCTTGATGAAGTGGTGTTCGTTAATATCTCATCTATATTTTTTACTACATTGTGTTCTGGATAACTGGATATGTGCCACAGACTAACCTGTGATATGTGCAGTGACTTGTAAGGATTTGCATTTTTAGGTTCTATGTGCTGTGTGTCACAAGTCTTTGACAACTTGATACCTAATGAAGATTGTAAATTGTTGATTTTTCTACAAAAAGTTAAAATTAGTTTTTCGTTGTAGATTAATACTTATTCCGTGTTCTGTTCGCTCAGTAGTGGTTATACTCGCAGTAGGAATAACATTCATCGTCCGAGAGTGTCAACCGCGCTTTGCCAAAAAGGGCCTATACATTCGGGAATCGTTCTATATAATTCCCTGTCCAAAAATATAAAAGATATTATTAAACTGAATCTCTTCAAATCCGCGGTTAAAAATTACCTTATGCACCAACGCATGTACACTGTAAAATAATTTATTGATCTTAATAAAAATTAAAGCCATCTTGTACTTTATCACGCCATTGTTGTAGTACTTTCAAAATATCTGACAACAATTTCAAAACTATTTGCCTGCTTGCTTGTATTATTTCTTATTATTCATATAAATTTAGTTGTATACGTACTCAACCCTGGCTCGGTTGTGTACATTCTGTAGCCCCATCCAGGCCCGGGTTTTTTCTCCAGTTTTCCTTCGGGTAGAGGCAGATTTTTTATAAAGATTCGCTAGGCTCTTACCCAGGGACGACATCAATTAAATTAATTATTAGCGAATATAGTGTTATTTAATAGTTACGAATTATCAACAATACTTTCCGAATGATTTATGGTTTGATAATAATAGTTCTTGTGAAATGACTTTACAGTGTTTTATTAAATACAATATTTGTTGGTATTTGTTAATACTATAACACGTGTCCAACTATTTTTTATCTGATAACTTACGGTCAGGTGAAAATGGCGGCAGCCGGGAATCGAACCCGGGATCTTGCTATGATCGCAGGGGTGTTAACAACTACACCACCCGTTCGCCTTCCACAACCGTACACCATTTTCACCTGACCGTAAGTTATCACATATCTTCTCCACGTGTAGGGTACATGGAAGAAATATGTACATATTTTTTATCGTTAGGAGTATGTTTAAATGTTAAATCCGCCTCTACCTTAGGGTCCTTGATCGGAATTGATAGGATGGTCCCTTTCTCGCTTCCGGAGAGTAGATTAGTTTATTGTCCTCCACGTGGTCATACGCAGTTTGTAACTGCGTTTTTGACAAAAAAGTTTATTTTTTTGTTTATTGTTATTTACGTTCTTCTCTGTGATTATTTGTAGTAACATGACAAGTTAACTTATTTGACTTTCTCTGGATAATACCATCATCATTTGAACAAAAAAAAATTGTAGTGATAAAAGTGATAGGAAATTGAAAAGTTATGTCATTTAGGTTTACATAATTCAATTTTTTTGTGTCTGAATTGAAGTAAGACTATATGAATAACATGTTTCAAAAATTGTTTGTAAAAATTGACCATCATACAGTTGAAATTGTAGGAGCAACATTTTATATCGTATCTTCTTTATACTATGTACAAAATCTGCCACCCAATGCGTGAATCACATGTAAAACTTCTAAGTGACTCGAGAGAGCTCCGACAAAGACAGGTTATATAATTACTTTGGATCTGGTTATATTCAGTGCCATGATTCGTAAAATTCGACAGTCAAAAAGATGATATGAGTGAAAAAACAAAAACAATGATATTGCTTTTATTGAATATCACAAAATTCTAAATGTCAATCTGGATACTTTTTCGTTTTGCAGAGATAAATTAATGCTATAAGAGCTCAAGACACAAACAATGTCTCTGGACTAAATCCTTTGGTTTATTAATAACAGCGTGTGTCGGTTATGGTGTGACCTGCCTCAGGACTTTTTTTGTAATTTTTTAAAATTGTGTCTTCATTTCAACTTTGTACACGAACAGAAACAGTTCAAAGAGGTATAACAATACGGAAACATTAAAACATTATTGCTTCAAATGGTCTCAGAGACCGTGCCCCAACGATGAAGTGTTTTAATGTTCTCAAGAAGTAATTGCATTAATCATGTGTGGATTAACAATGTGTGCATGGGGGGTACATACAGGAAGAATATTTTATGTAGACCACTTCTCAGCAAAAATCATTGAATGCACCTTAGGTACAATATCTTGTATCTTTTAAATTTTAGAAGTGTAATTGATGTCCATTCAGGTGTTGAACAAGTTCCATGTTGGACGAGGTATACGCGGTAAACTCTTATTTCATTGTTATACCGTTGAATTGAATACATGTATTTTATTAAATAAGAATTTACCTTCCAGAACTTCATAATCATTGAATTTCAGAAAGGTGTGGACACAAATCATAAAATGAGAACTACCGGATACTGTTCTATCCACCGAATACCAGTAATTTGGCTTGACTTGCCTGTCTGCAATCAACAAAGCTTTATGCATGTCTATCCCATTTATGTCGTTACCAAATATGGTGAAGAGGCTTACAAATTTTTAAGATTTAGACGCGCCAGATTAATTCATAAGACACCATAATAAAATATTTGCATAAATTCTAATTTTAACCTCAATCTATTTTCTAAAAATTAAAAGTAAAACTAACTCGTGTGTATTTCAATAAATACTATTCTATGATATTAATATTGATTACTTAAGTATTTTACTTTGTTTTGCTTATTTGTGTTTGATAATATTATTCCAACATGTTTCCTTCCGGATACTAATAGATTCAACATAGCTGTGTTTTTTTTTGTGTGTGGAATTGAGTGCTCTCACTTCTGTGATTGCAGGAAGGATATTGCGATGACATTTTATCTTATTATCTTTAATTATTCAAAATATTGGTAAAATTGTTATTCTTAATGATTTTAATACAACTTGGAATTTTATAGTGACTTTTGTTATGTGTCATTGTTTGAAAAACATATTTGTCATTAATGTTTTGATGGTTAATCAAATATCTGAATTTGCGAGTCTTGAATCTATCGTATTGTGCTATTTTTTTAATAACTTGTAATACAATGAAATAATAAAAGGTATGGGAATCTCAATCTTCAATATTATTGTAATTGGAACGGAGATGGCATGTTTTATACTACCTTGCTGTGTTTGTAATTGTGGTGAAAATATAGGTATATACAGTTAAAAGTAAAAATTTTAATGGTTTTTTCCTCAAGTTTTCTTTGTTTATAGTGTCGCACGCTATGGATTGATACAGATCACCCCGTTTGGAGTTCATAAAAAACAATAATTGACATATTTCCTCCTTTCCAAGTGTTTGATGATCAAAATTCTTTGTTCTTTATTTGCAATATTTTTCATTTCGATATTTACCGGTAATTTTGATAGAATGGTATTAAATATTTTCCCTTCCTTGTATTTCAATGAAACGTGTCCTAGTTTTATTATGTTATTCAGAATGTTTTTAATTTTTATATTCTAAAATTACTGTTATTTTTAAGGCTTGCTTATAACAATCATGTACATTGCAATTAACTAGACGGACTATTATTTTTTAATGTTCTACTTATTTTCTCATTTTATCATAAATATAGAACTTGGTTTCTTCATGGTTCTGGCAAAAGAAATTTATTTTTCGTAAAATGCTAGAAATGTGAGCAGGTCATTGTTATTGGTCTCGGAACATTTGTATTTTCTTTCTCCTTTCCATTAGTGGGACTAGTATCATAATATTCAGTATATTACTATCAGTATATTTGTTCATGCAACAGAATATATGAGAGATGAATTTGTTAACTGTTTGTTTTTAAATGAAGCGGGTTATCAAATAGGATTGGCCAACCCAACACTATCTACATATTTAATTCATTTCATTTGATATATTACACTGAATAAAATGAATTAGAATTTTTTACTGTATGAGACATCGAAATAGCACATGCTTCGAATTATTGTTACAAATAGGTATTTTGCATTGGCAGTATATATATTTGAGAACACTGGTATTTAGCAGAGTTACGTGATGTGTTCGGCTTTCGTTAAAATTTGTTTGGCTAATAGTAGCAACATTGCGTTGCACGGGTAGGCAGTAGTATCCTTTGTCTGTGTCTTAGGTGTTTCAACTAGTAAGATGTACTCTTTTACATAAGTGATAAATGGATAAAGAAAGAAATTATTTCGTTAAAACGACGTAATAATTAACCGACTTGTCGAAACTTTCTGTATTATAATACAAAGTGTGTTGAGTGCTAGTATTTTTCTAACATTGCCTTAGTTGTACACACATGTTAGCAGGGTAAGTCTTCCCTATCGTTTATTAATTGAACAAGAAACAGAATAGAATCTATGTTCCAGGAGTTTCTACAAAAGGTTCGTATGTCGATATGAATGAGGTAAATTTCTGAATAGTAACATTTCGCTAACATGATTATTTTCATGTTGTTTCGTTGTTGACTTTATCATAGTTGACTTTATGATTTTGACAAATGAATACACGATTTTTATAAAATTCTTTCTTGATGCTTAGATGCTAAGAAAACAATTGTACTGATGACCAAGTAAATATGTAACATAAGTTGTTATGGGTTTACATAGTATTAAATTTTTATAATACTGCCTAGTCTCCTGTGCGGCAGAACATTGTTATGAATTGATTGTTTCCAGGTGTTAATAAAATGATTATTTTTTTGGCCATTTGATTTAACGATATTCCGTTATTGGGGTCAATCTTGCCCTATCTAATTTAACTGCTTTTTAATTTAGCATAAGTTGTTTTGAATTTATCACTTGTACAATTTGCCTTACTTTTCACACTTCCAACCCAATTGAATGTATTTTTCCTTTTAATTTTAGAACTATTCCAAATGTTTATCATCTTGAATCGTGGTCGCTGTTTGATATGTTCTTTTATTCAAGGTTTGATATCTTTCTATTTTATTTCTTCAGATTTCTTCTGTTAAATGATCTATTGTGATGTAATTATTTTACCAGATATTGCTGTTTAAAAAGTGATCAAGCAATATGGAATAGACCCCACAACTATTTGCTACGATCAAAACAATATTTTTACAAAACATGAACTTACTACATAAAAACGTTTTTGTTGCAGATTCTTTCAAAGGCAACAGGAAAGTTGTTCGACTGGTGGACCTCATTTTCAAAGAAATTAATATTAGCCATGGACATGAGTTGAATTATTCTTTAATGCAATAAAACCAATAATTTTTATTCACTAGTATGTGTCTGGTAAAGGCAAAATTGTAAAGAAACTTTGGATTAATTTTTTAAAAGTTGGTCCACAGGTTCTGCCATCATAATCTCAAGTTGTTCAATATTACTACATTCATCTCTAAGCGGTTGTTCTAAGTTGGGTTATTCCTTCATGAGAATTTCCAGTTAAGCATTATTATGGCCTGTAGATTGTGTGGTGGTATTTTGTGTTTCTTCGGTTTTAACTAATTCACTGCAACGCGTTATGAGGTTGTTCCATTGTGACAGTATTTCTTTATGCAGGAAGTGTCGAGTGAGTGTTCATTACACTTTTCTCAGAAAATAAGAACGACTAGTACAAAGTTCATAAGTAAAGGCAATTTTATTAGTGTTTCAGAGGCAAAGGTTATTATTATTAGGTTATAAACTCCAGCTTTACCTTTAGTTTTCACGTAATGCAATAATATCGATAGTGTAATATATTCAAAAAGCGTGTGGAATTAATTTGAAGGAAATGTAGTCAACATAAACTCGTAGTTTCAATTTACTCGTTGTTGTTGTTGTTGTTATCGTATCAATGTTGTTAAATTGAAACACTGGTGAATGTTCAAAAGTTGTCGTTAATTACATTTTTGCCGAATTCTCTGGTAATGTGTATACAGTGAAATGTTTGAACAGTCTTATATGATCTGAAAGATGTTCTTTTTATGAAAATTCAGATTCAGAAAGGATGACGAGGGAGTAACATGTTGGACTCGATGGCGCCAAAACTGTTAGATCACGCATCATTAGCGTGACGCGGCTTCCGAGGGGACTTGTGTACGTCGGTTGCAAGGGTCAATCTTTAAGAAAATACATCAAACGGTTGCCCTCCGAACACCAGACTTCTTCGGTCGGTGAGGGGTAGAATATAATGGTCTCCTAAACGGAAGGAAGTACGGCAAATCAGAGCACTAACTTATTTAAAAAATTCGTCCTAGCTTTATTAAAGTCTCAATCATTCAATGATAAGCGCAATTCTTTGATTGCTATACAATATTTTCAGAATTCACTATTAATTTTTATTACAACCCTAAAAATTATAAACGTAAAGGATTGCTTTTTTATTCCTTCTGAAGAAATGTTGTTTCGTTCTTGAAATCACAAAATATTCAATAAATACATTAGTATGTAACTCTTAATATATATGAGAAATTTAAGTTCTTTCGATCTAAAAATATTTTCTTGTCTATTGTTGTTAATTCAATTTCATAGAACTATTGATTGTATTACTTTTTACAAGTTGTACTATATATTCCTTTATCTATATTATATGTATTCTTTTGTCACATATAAATTATTAAACAGTGCTAATAAAAATAACATATTTGTACACATCTTCGCTATCATTTTGAGATTATATATATATATATATATATATATATATATATATATATATATATATATATATATATATATATATANTATCAACCCATACTTTCTGATACATTAAAAAACAATATTCCTGTTCGCCGAAGTTGGTGCATAGTAAAATGAATCAACGCGTTCATTTTATATTATATTCATCATAAATAAAGCAATTTGTCATATAGATCCCCTAAACCACGAGGTGAAATTTCAAATTTTGAAAATCTGTTCCATGAACGCTTTTTCAATTTGTTATAAAAATATGGAAGGGTTTTAAAAAATATTTCGTACGCAAAACCACCTTCGCGTAATGGATGCCAAACTTGTTCTTATTCGTAAAGCATAGTTCCTCTGCCAGCAGACCCGGCACACCCCACCTCTAACTGGCACAACTTGCATTAAGTGTCGACACGGATCGCTGTGCAGCAGCGTGACTAGTGAAGAACCCTTAGACAACGGTAGAAGAGAAGCTCGGAAGTGGGGCAATGAGATGGGGATGGAGGCAGCAAAGGGGTCACGGAAGGAGAGGCGACGTGCAATCAACAGGAACACGAGTGGGCCAATTGAAGTGATGCCAGTTTTATTGCTCTTCCTACAGCTGCCTGACAATTAAGAAGCGCTCTGAAGACGATGACGGGGAAAGGGGTGGGGAGTCTTATTACGACATCACCCTTCCACTTGGATCCCTCGATACTTCGCGTTCCGCTGTCAGACCGGAAACTCGGACCATCTTGAGTTAGGAAGAAGTTCCACATCCTCATTCATGGATGTCGTAAAATGGTTCCATTCGGTTCTAAGTGGATCTTTATCCTTAGTTCATCATATTTTAATTAATTGTGGTTGGATAACTTGGTATTTATCCAGTTTCATGGTAATTTTTTCAATACTTGAGTAAAAATAATTAAATCCAAGAAGACTACAAAAAATTAATATCTTCCTTTGCGTAACACCTGTGGTGGATTTCCAGCCAGTTGGTATTTTCACCAGGCAGCAAGTTATCGTAACTAAAAATTTATTGGTTTTATATCTATTCTTATTATATACAATTTGAATAAAACTTCTAACACAATAAGTAATGTAGCTATGATATGCATTTCATAGCTAAAATAGAATACACTTCAATCACGTCCCCACATCTTGGGTTCTAAAATTGCTCCAAGAAACCAAATTTCGTTGATCTCTGTCTATTTCTTTTTTTCTGTTCCTTAAGCAACTAGAATATCCCGTTGCAATTGTGATAATACTTTAGTTAGTTGTTTTATTAGTTGGTCACACATTTTATTTTTCACATTTCTTCAACATTTTCTCGATTTATTTACATCACAAATATACATTGACACTAACTTTTTTCCCACAAAACACGTCATATTGCAAAATTATTCCTCGATGTAACTGTTTTCTCGTCGTCATACTTGCATCACTAACTCTTATTCCTCAATTCCTTCTTCTCTGCTTCCTGCTCAATAACTCCTCCCTTCCTGTTCATTTGGGTCTCATGTACTCATCTTGTCACCTCCACCACATTGGGCCTATCCCTTCAAGTAATGAACTCCTGTAGCAATTAGGTCGTCGCTATTTCCCTGAAGCGCACGGACGCAGAGATAGCTTCAGGGAGCCAGGGTTCACGCGATTACGGCTTCTGTCGGAAGAGTGCTCTGAAGTCTTTAGGCAGATGTCGAGCGGAGATGGCTTCAGCATTGCTTCCTCGATTGAGCAGAGAGATTCGTCTGCCGAGGACGATTGTGGAGATTATCATCAGGGTTTTCCAATCAATGGCTTACGATTGTAATCATCCTAGAGATGAGTCTCAATGCTTAAGAGAAATCAATTCCTTAAAGTCGCAAAAGAACCTTACCAATATACGAGAGAAAAATATTTGATATGAACCACATTCAAAGTCATAAATTTCTTTAAGAGAATAATTTAACTCTACAAATCAAAAGATTTTTATCTGAAACACAGCATGTTATAGACAAGTTCTTGGACAATAGTTTTAGATCCAATACTAGTTTTAAAAATGCTCGAACATTTTTCAGAAATTTTAATAAAACCTCTGCGATTTAAAAAGTTTCAATAATGATAGGGTTGAGAAATTCCAACGGCAGTTTCACTTTATACAATCACTTATAGTAGAGATAAATAAGTAAACCATTTATAGTTGATTTTGGTACCAACTTTTGTAAGGCACATATGTAAACAAAAATATGAATATCAGTATTGGGTCGTGTAGTTTTTAATAAAATCCCATGTTGGGGTTTGGATATACTTCGTGACGTTCAAAGAAAACATTTAAGTTTCTGTACTCCATTAAACATTTGTTACATTTTTTACAAATTTTTTTATCTGTTCTACCCTGAAAAATATCAACTGCACTTAGAAATGTTTTACACCTGTCACACTCAAGTAACTTTTTAAAGAACGGGCATGTTGAAAACTATCCTGTGTTGATGTACATGGGAAGTAGTGAGTTGAATATTCCATAATTATGCAAAGCGAACACGGGAGAAGGGAGAGAGGGACAATCTTTGGCGCGGTAAGGGAGCTAGGGCTTGACAAAAAAAAATTAAAAATCAATGAGCCATTGGGAATTTTAAAGATTTAGACATGCGATCATTTGATGCGATCAGATTCAGTGATATTTTTATAACATAATATCCCCATTATGTAGCCCTCAACCAAATCGTGCAAAAGAACTAGTGTTAACGGTGCGTGCTAAAACCGAGCTATCTATTGATGCAGGTTGGTGCAGTTGGTTGGGGGACGCTTGGTTGAATCTCGACCTGGACACAACTTACTCGATGGTTGTTATTGAGCAATGTCATTGCCGTGAGTTAATTAAAAACAGACAAACGTCAATACTTGCATTCTATTACTTTAGTCCCAACATTGGGGAATATTTTTGACAAAATATTATCAATGAAACTACAAGAGGCACTAAAAGGGAAAATGAATAAGCAGCAATATAGATTTAAACCAGGAAGATACACAGAACAGGTAGTGAATGAAATAATACCAATAATAAAAACACGAACAAAAAAATTTGCGCTTACGGTACTGATAGATTTTGAAGGGGCATTCGATTCGGTCCAATAGGATGTAGTACATGAAGAAATTAAAAGACAAAAGATACAAGAACAATTACAACAGATACATTATATCTGACAGATACATACAACTGAAAATAGGACCAGTAAATATAATAAATGTAGTCACACAAGGATTTCCACAAGGGAGTCATTTTGGTCCAATTATATGAAATATAGTACTGAATAAAATACTACATGTGATGACCAAGAAGGGGACAGAAGTATATGCTTATGCTGACGATATAGTAATTTTAATAGAGGGAAATAGCCGTCAGGAATTAGAGACAAAAAGTGCAGAAGATTTAAGTTACTTTGAGCAGGAATGTCAGAAAATAAAACTAACAATATTAAAAACAAAGACAGAAGTGATAGTATTTGGAAAAAGAAATCTTGGAAAATAATGACGAGATCCCATTATAACATTATAAAATTTGCATGTTAAAATTTAGCAAAAAGTAAAATATTTAGGAGTACAAATTGATGAACGGCTCATATTCATGAACCACATACAATACATTGGAGAGAAGGTAACAAAATTGGTCTATGGATTCATGATAGAAGGAATCACAAAGAATAACATCAGAAAAGAACAGCTAAATTATATATGGGAGTAGTGGCTCCACAGCTAACTTACTGCAGCACACTATGGCATACAAGGAGTAAATTGAAACACATGGATCGAAAATTCAGACAATACCAGCGAATAAGTTTAGTGAACTGGGGTTGTACATATAAAAGTGTATCAACAAATGCGTTGCAAGTTCTACTAGGGGTCCTTCCAATCGATCTTGCGATCGCCAAGCATATGTTACGATACACAGCAAGACAGAAACAAACAGCAAAAATAGGAAACATCGAAATAACAGGATGGAAAAGTATGATAACACGTGAATTAGTAAAGTGTTGGAATATACGTTGGGATAAAGCAATAGATGGACGAACAACACACCGATTTATAAGGAATGTTTCATTCAGTTAAACAAACAGGAAATGGTTTAAACCAAGTCAACCATTGTTGGAAATAATGACAGGACACGGAGACTTTAACACTTACGGGGAAAAAAGGAACCTACGTACGTCAAAGAAATTTATATGTGACCAGAATGATGAAACAATAGACCATGTATTGTATGATTGTATCATAACAGGGCAAGAAAGGGAAACTAGATAAGCGGGTTAAAAAAAGAGGTGTATTTGAAATTAAAAATAAGACGAAGTAGGTCGAGACAAAAGAAGTATACNAGCGGGTTAAAAAAAAAGGTGTATTTGAAATTAAAAATAAGACGAAGTAGGTCGAGACAAAAGAAGTATACGCAGAATTCGAGAAATACGTAATAAAGTTACTTAGCATATGAAAAGCATATAAAACTAGATAAAGATACATACGACCTCGTGGTGGGGACGGACACACAAGTGGGACAATATTTACGCCTGAATTGGAACAGCTGCTTCAATAAAGTGCCGATACAATAAAAGAAATAGAATAAAAAAATAAAGAAATGAAGGAAGAGGCACAAAAAGTACATAAATTAAAAGAGGAAAAGGAAGAGAAAATAAAAATGAAAAGACAATAAACCCAGGTAATGACCATGTAGTCGAAAAACTGGGATAAAATTGAATAAAAATGAAAGAAAATGAAATTCTATTAGTAAATTTTAATAATAACGTGAAATCAAAATGAAAATTTAAAAATATTTCTTGAAAATAAAAGTAAATTCATCCCAGATCATGGAGAGAAAAATTGAAGATATGTTTCTGGTAGTTGAGTTGTCTCAGTGAGATTCATTGTTTTTAATTGGGAGGTACGGGAGAGAGGGAATCTGTTAACCAATAACTGAAACTCCAATAACTTCCATTTTCCTGAATATGAGTCCGAACGATGACATGTGCTTTCTCAAAAGAACGAGACATAGTAAACAATGACGTGAAAAGCGTCTTTCCTAAAAAAATACAAGACAAGAGTTTCAAAAGTCTGAAGCGAACTTAACGTTTTCTATCTATTAATGTTTTCAGAGACGCAAACAACGCTGTTTTCGACTGAGTTGAGTTTCTTCAACCGTACCTTTTCACTTCTTGTGGTGAACCGCATCGTTCTCTTATTTTTTTTCCCCACAAAAAATAGTTTTTTAAAAATCTTTTTGCTCCCCACTTCCTTTCATCGTCATATCTCTTCAGCCTCTTCTCATCCAACGTCCGTTCAGCACAACCACCACCCCTTACCCCTCTCGTCTTTCGTTCATTCTTTCGACTCCTGATTCCAACTCCGAAGGAGTCGTTCTCTGTCAGGGACGATGGAAGGGAAAAAGTTTCCCGTCGCTGTCAGCTTCGCTACTTTGCTTGACTGACCACGGAAAGGTCCACCTCCGCTGCTACACGTTCTGCAGTACCAAGCAGTTTTTCGATATTTCTGAGCGCTCTAGTTTACCAGCGTCCCGGTGCCAGAGAGAAGTCTCGCTCTCGTCGATGTCTCCATGAAGAATGGAAGAGAGGACGTCTAGAACGAGATACGAACGAACGATTCAATTGAAGTGGTGTCCAATACGAGCTCCCAAAGTCTTGTTTCGTTCTGTGTTTCCTTTTGATCGAGAAAGAAAGAGATAATGGAATGGATTGGAGAAAGGAAGAGGGTACTGACATCAAGAAATTGAAATACTCATCTCCATCAGGTAATTTGCATTCTTATTTTCCTATGAAAATATGTATTTAGAAGTTTTGATTGTATATTGATGTACTATATAAATAGAAATATTGAATGACAACAGAAACAAAAATATAAAAAAATTAAGAAAACCTAATATCATACTTTATTAATTCTTCAAATAGCTATCTGGATATTTGGCACAATATCCAGATAGCTATTTGAAGGAGATTTATTTACTATTCTAAATTTCATACTCTAACGGTCTTATCAATACAAGAGTTGGACTGCACAAAGATGGAAATTAACACGAAAGTATTAAAGTCAATTTTCAATGATCGAATTATTTATGCATCTGAAAACATCTGAATTAATAATTTATCCTGTTTTTAAATGCTCTAACTAGTTTTCGATGGTTATAATTTACTCTGACCACCATAGTTCGGTAAATGTGGTCTAGATTTCGTTTTAGGTTAGTGTAGCCTAAATTTCTACAGTGTAGCACATAAGATTAGTAACAAATAAAGCATTAAAATTATATACAACAGCTTTCCTTCACAGAACGATGAATTAATTACGCAAATAAGATACTAAACAGTAGTTGCTATAGTAATAATTTTAGTTATATAATACAATAAAAGAGAATCTTTTGTGTTATGTCAAATTAATCTATTATAGAGTCAGTGCATCACTGCTTTTTCTCAAAATCTGCGGCAGGCGAATTAAAGCATCCAGCTAAAATGTAAGTTGGGAACACCCAACCAGCGTTATCTGTATATCCTAACCCTTTCCGCAGATGATCATAAACTGGCACGTTTCCTCGTACGATTGATTTCGGGTGCATGTGTTAGAAAGAATTAAAATGTCGTTTTAGCAAGATAAACCGACCTTCCAAAACCTGATTAACTCAAAATTTCAATCTATTAATTGCTACGAAAGGAACTTAAAGGCAACAGAATATCAAGGGAAGGAGTAACCTATCAAAACTACTAGAAAGAGGATTTAAAAATCAGTAAATATATTACCTCTATTATATTGAAAGCTCATATGAATTTTCAAAGTATAAACGGCAGTAATATCGTGTTTTCACGATGCCAACAGACATGCCAATAGTTAGCATTCAATAGAAAACAAGAGTTGACGTCGTGTGGATATCACTGGCTTCGTTTGCCAATGAGTTCTCATACGAAGTAAACTCAAGTCAATTATTGGCCTCCAATACCTACCCACTGCATTCTCCTCTACCACGTCAAGCAGCGTTACTTGAGAACTGGTACTTTGTCAGCTACTAAGACTGTACTTACCGCGCAAATACGCTGAATTGTATGGACAGATTAAGGTCAATTGGAGAAGCCAACAATTTTCATCTACTCATTGAAAGCCAATTGTTGGTTTACTTGTTGGCGTAGTGAAAACGCGACGTAGAGTGGCGTAACAATCTATCGTTTGAAATCAGAACAAAATCGCCCGAGCCTCACTGAGTCAGAATTATTGGGTGTGAACGTTTTCCAGGAATTGTAATCAACACTTCGATTCACACAAAACATCAGTTCCCTCAATCAGTTTAAAAAAGGCTTTGATTATTTTGACTGCATAGTGATAATGGATTTACGATTTAAACGGTACATTAGGATCTGCAATACTGAACTCAATTTTGTTATCTCTGGTTTTTTCTGTTATATATTATGCATAATAGAAGAATTGAAGAACATTTTACATATCAATAACTACATTTATTTCACCAGTCCACCTTCCCCTTATCTCACGTATTCCTGTTAATTATTAATGTCAAAACTGTCCCCTTTGAAGGTCCCGAAGGTACCAATAAATTGATAGAGGGAGGAGATCTCCAATTGCTAGCTTTTCGGCACTAGAAGGAGATGTGGCCAGTAACTCACTCTTGCCGGTTTTACACCAGGATAGACCGGATAGTTGTTTAACAGACGATTGAGTAGACCTGAGTGTCAGTCTGGATGTTGGTATACTATGAAAAATCCCACGCATCACCGAAAATCGAAGCACGACCATCCAGCCAACAGTTCAGAGCTCTATGTAATGATTCTCATTATTCTTGCACCTCGTCAAATTTCTTTAGGTATGAAAATTTTTTTTGCAGCAAATAAATACGTATAGTAGTTGTGATGTTTCTCATGTATAATTTTCAGCGGAGGTTGGTTAACTATAAAGTAAATCAAGAGTTTTAAAATGTTATTTAGAAACAAACGGTTAATATCTCGTACAAGCCGTCACAATCTTCGTCGTCAAACAGCTTACACGCAAAATTTCAGTTATATCCAGAGAGGTCAACGACGGATGTTAGTCAGTACAATATAACGAAAGTATCATCCGTATATTCCATATCCATGAAACTCTCTCTTTCATGTACAAACAGTCGAGTGTTATCGTCCGCATCGCCCGAAGGCACATCGACGTTTTTACAACATCCACCCTCATCCGTCGCAATACAGTGTCATCGGCGCTGCGTATTTTCATTTGGTGACCATCTCTCTTCTCATTTCTCTTCTCCAGATATTTTATCATCTACCTTTTCCATGATTCTGTTTTTCTACACGCCTTTCGGTATCTTCTCTCTTTTGTCTTTTAAATTTCTTTCCGTCTTCTACACCTTCTTTACATCATTTCTCTCTCCTCTTTCATAACCATATTTTCCTCTCCCGTTTCTCTCATCTGCAACCTGTGTAACCGTCTTGATCCCATCTCATCTCCATGCTATGCGTACCCATTATCCAAACATCAAACGTAATTAAATGTACTACAGGCAGTTTTCATTACGTAGATTCGCGATCTGAATTCCCTAAACTCGAATTATCTTGCTACCAGCCAACACAATACGCAGCAAACTGCCATCTCTCGTGAACTGGACACTATTACATTTCCATCCTCAACGTTTTCCATGTATTACAAATTTCGAAAATGACTTCTCCCCCTGTGAAGTAAACAACGACGAGTACTTTTCACGCTTGCAAATGGATGAGCGTGGGTTAGCCGTGTTTTGTGATGTAAATGACTGTGAGGGAGAGGAATTGATGCCACTTTCATTAAAGTGCAATATCAAATACCACTCCAGAAAATGATACAAAATATAGTACGAATTTACTAACTCGAAAAATGTAGTATGCTGTTCTTCTCTTAGAATTATTATTGAAATATATTGTTTTTATTGTGCCTATGTTTGTACTTGCATATCTAAATTGTGTGAATGTTTACGTCTTACATAGGTACAAATATTATATTTTAATAAGAAGTACTCTTATTATTTTTTTCTTATCTTATCTAAATGCTCTTAATTAAAAGAATCTTATTAAAAGGCTATTGGTATGATGTCAACAGGTTATATGCTACATAGTAATGCTAGGATAATGTAACTCATAAATATTATTATTATTATTGTAGTATTTGTAAATGGGAAATGTAGCAAGCTATTGAAGCTTATCTACATGAGGCGATAGTATGTAGGGGGTGGGTGGTAGGGCTATTGTTAGTAAGTGGGCCGCTTAGCCGTGTTTACCAACAACTTGACCCACATATTAGGAGTAGTTAGCAATAGTAAGAGTTAATGATACTAGGAGGAGGAGGAGGATATAAGAGGTCATATATGAACTGGGACATTAAAGTGAAAAAGCGACAAAAAATTTCTGGCTCCACCAGGAATCTAACCCGGAGTGTCTGGGAGACGAGCGAGCACGCTAGTCCCCGAGTTACTGGAAGGGCTCTCATAGATATGATTAATATATACTTAGTTACTCATTAATATACAAAACTCTGACAGTGGTTACAATAATAAATTACCTGGCGCGATTTGAATCGTTCCTAATTCTTAGAAGCATTGGTAGTACGTTTGACTCTTAGTAATACTGTTTTGATCAGGAAATATTTCTTACTTTTCAGATCTTATGAACATGATCTGAAACAAGAAGAAAAAGACATCAGAACCAACATAATCAAAACAGAAATATTTTACCCAGGAACTTCAAAGTATTATACCATTAACATTTCCAACATATTAAGAATACCATATTCTACGTCTTTACGTGTTCGCTACAAGTAAACTTCCAAAAATTCTCATATAAGTAACTGGTGAGAATTGTCTTGCAAATCATCACACTGGTGTATGTTTCGCTATCTAATGAACATTCAAAGGGGCATATAAAGAAAAAAAAGGTTGTATGCCAAATTTCAGTGCTTTTCAAAAAGAACCAGTAACTGGAGTAAATTCAGTCACATTATAAATTATAAATTTTGTCGACCGATAATAGGCAAATAATGTATTAAACTCACAAAGTTTTCTCGGCAGATGATATGTAACGAAAACATGATAGACTTAAGCAGTACTAAATCCAACTACATTGAATGAAATATCAGAGTAAGAAGGAAAGAATTGTACACGAATAGTTTGATAAATATTTATTTGGCAATCAACTTAAATTATCGTTCATATAACTTCTCAGTCTATAGCAGACAGTTTAGAAGTGCTGACGTCACACTACATCACTTAAAGAGAAAGCAACGTGTCAAATCACGTCACTTTCAAATTGACATTCCCATTCTGTCCAGAGTCGTTGCAACAAAAAGACAGCTGAAGCTACATCACGCAATTCCTCAAAAGAAATACATTTTTTGCAACACTCCTTTATCCTCTGCACAATTTTTTGTAAACAAGTAATTCGTTATTGTGAAAAAGTAACAATCAGGCAACAGTGGGTTCATATTGCAGTACTCATGTCCTGAGCGAGTATTAAGAATGTGCCACGCGTTTATAGCTCATCCGCTACGATTTAACGCCAGCCCTGTTATGTAATGTCGAGGCTCCTTTCAAGTTTAAAACTAATGGCGCTACTTCAACCTACTTTTGAGGCCACGCTTGTTAGAAGTTTGATAAGAGGGTTAGGGAACCACAATGTTGCTTGGCGGCGTTACTCGTAGTGCCATTAAAATTTCTGGTGCATTGTGTCTTCAAGAAGTGGAGGATGATGCGAACTTAACACGGCTCTGTTCCAGACGAAGTATGGCTTAAGGTCATAAATAAACATGCACTTTACTAAGTGGTGTTGCCGTCGGTTTTTTAAATAGAGGAAGTTAGCTATAATATGAAAATCTCTATCCTAACTCTATATATTCAAAAGGCTGAGAATATATATTTATAATATCCAGCTTGAGGTTCAAATAAGGTCAAGGTACAATAGTAAAGAGCGACAGCATATTAGTTCTTCGCAATAAATGATTAATAACAAGTACGATCAATATTCTTTAAGCAACCCTCATACGTATTTCTTGTCAATAAACCTTTTTTTTTCATTGGCAATATAGAACAATTTTCATGAATCTAAAAAATTAATTTTTCACCGCGTAACAAAATATCATAAAACATTCCATTGTAAAAGAAAAAAAATCCTGTTAACTATAGTATTAAGGTGATACAAGCTATATATTATTTTCGAACGCCTATGAAAAACGAGAAGAATTATGAATTGAATTTCTTGATTGATAACAAAGACAAAATAGTTTGAAATAGGAAAGTTCAAAAATATTTATTACTAATTGCGTCATATTTTGAGTTGAAGACGTCAATCGGGAGAATAATGTATAGTCATAAAGAAAATCATAACTTTGCATTACGTCGTCGTTGGATGCAATTTATTCCATAACGTTCCCTGTGAGTGAACGATTCCTTCTAACAGAAAATAAAAATGTAGAACTCTTGTAACTGACATAAATGTGCACATAAGTAACGTCCCACACTTCGTCGGAATAAAACTGGAAACGGTTCTGGGGGTGGAATGGTGAGACTATGATGTAGCCTACGAAAGTGAGACTACGAACAGCGAAGGAAATTCTTATCTTATTACGATCACTTCTCAAAAGGATATTTATGCTATCGAAAGGTGTACAGACGCCGTTGAATTAGTATTATCTACATAAAATTTAGTGTTTAACCCTTTGAAACACATCTTTTGAACTTCAGAGAGTGAAATAATCAGTAAGAAACAACTTTTATTTGACATATAAAAATTTCATACGTTCAAATTTTCTTTTTCTAATTGAATGACATATGTAAAAATGTAGTTCCACATGAAACCACTATGCCATTAGAACTATTATCATTGTTTCGCAACTTTTTCTTTGGTACAACACGAAGGCACCAGTTCCAACATATTTCACATTTTAGTTTTTTAGTACATTATAAATAGCTACACCCCTGTACGAAAATGTTCCCCAAGCTGTAAAAAATGTCTAGTAGGTTGCTCGTGACACAAAATGACCTTCTTGTATTTTCATGTGACAAAATGAAATACTAAAATGTTATTTTTATTGTTTACTTATTTACCAAATACACCAGAGAAAAAAATGAAATAAAATTTTCTAGTTTTTTATGTTTTTTTTAGTATTAAAATACTACGAAGTTGCCCGATGCTCGTACAAGCTATGCGTCATAATAATAGATCGATTATTCTGTATAATACAAGTATAGTTGTAAAGAAGATATATTCCAGGAACTGTCAATGTTGGGCTCAAAAAAATATAAATATTCGTAAGAGTAGACACCATTTAATTTCATAGGACTGTATTTGGTTGGTAAATAAGCTCTCGTCGATGTAGTTTCTTTACAATCCTCGTGACAAGCTTTTCGAAGACTAATATTTCATCTTAAAATATTAAATCATTTTCAGCGGTAAAGACCCAAAATGTATAGTAAGTACGTATATATTTATTATGACCTACTAATGTGAAATATGAATGGAGGAATAAGTATTTGGCATCGCAATAACGTAATAAAAATCAAATTTTTTTTAAAAAAATTTAGTACATGGCTTAAATAAAAGCTTGTTTTTAAAAATGTATTTCATTGATTATTTACGGTATACTTAACCGAGTGCCTCAGTTGGAGGTGATGAAGTTCAAAGCAAAGGAGCGCAAAGAGACACCCCTTGTGGCGAAAGTGGTCATTCCTCTTCGGAGAAATAGAGGAAGGGGATGGCTCAATGGGGGAAGGTGACTATGGGGCTCTAAGTGGTGGTATGGACGTAGTGAGTGTCTTGTTCTCGCAAATGGAGACTCTATGTTAATTGAACGCAGACACGACGAACGCCCCCCCCCCCTCCGGTCGAGGTGACCAGAACCCTTCGGCGATTGATGGTGCTTCATTAAGTGCCCGTCCCACAAATTATAATTTCAACATGCGTTATTTTAGTTAAAGTTATAGTTATATTTGAGTTCACCGATTGAATATACATTCTCATTTTCATTCCTCAGAAGTTTTTATTTTCTTATTTTCATGAATTTGTAGTCGTCATTTTTTTTCGAGAAATTCTTCAGAGTACTCGAGGTTGAGTGAAGAATTGTGCAAAGAGTGAGAGACCATATGCTCTTTATGTAAGTGATATTTCTCAATACTCAACAGGTCTCTTATTATAAATGGCCATTTTGCTCACATTTCAACCCAATTTTTAAGTATGGTGTAAGAACTTAGAAACTGTCATAATATGTGAAAATTGAACCAAATTAATTACATAAAATCAGTTGCTTTAAATGCATTATTAATGGCAAGATTTGCGACTCAATAAAAAATAGAACCATGATTTCATTGCTTCGAAAGATCTAAATATTAAAAAAATACAGGACCTGATATTATTTTTTTATGTTTTGGGGGGATTCATTTTCATTCTAAGTGTTCAGGAAACGAAGATATATTTTCATCTTCCGCATACAAAATACGACAAAAAATTCATTGTGTTAGAATTCCACGTTTCATTGTTCACTTAATTACTACTGCTTACGGTATGAAAGCAAAACTTCTGCACGACTCGTTACCTGGCCACCATTAGTGAGCCATGTCCCATCCGCGAAACGAGATGACGAACTACACCTACGTTAACTCAGACACCAACCTCATCATCCACTCCGAGCAAATCAGCATCTGCAGTCGTAACACGCTCATTTAAGAAAACAGACAGAACATGGTTCCAGGCCATGCATCATCGTTTGCACGCAGTTAGTCTCCACACAACCGCCAACAACACTCCAGCGACGAAGTCCGCGGTCGTCGGCCGTGACGTCACAAAACATGTGACGTATGGACCTGGGAGGCGGCGCTGATGGAGAAATAGAGCACACCGGCCACGACAGCCCGTGGGGATGGGAAGTCAGGAGAGCAGAGCGGCGGGGAATAGATGGGTTGGACGATGTTGCCCTAGTGCAAGCAGACTGGACGTTTGGAAACGAACTGGAGAGGCGTAAGATGGGGTGAGAGACTTTCACTTAGTGGTCAAGTGAAATTAAAGTCAGTGTCAAGTGCTTGAAGTGAAATTGATTGGCAGAGCAAATAAGGTTGAATTTAAAGGCGTTACAAGTTGATGAGTGATGCAGAAATATGATCTGATACTTGTTGGGAGGATGAAGATGTGGTTCAATATAGAACAGAGAATAAGAAGTGAGAAAATTGTAAATTCCGAAGAAAGGTCTATGACTACAAGATGTAAATGGTTCCTATGGACGAAGAAAGAAGTGGAGAAATGTTCAATGAATTTTTGTTGCTTGAGTTACGAAAGCTTTAACCATTCTACATTAAGCTGATGAAATGTTGCAGAACTGCATGACTTGGAAGGATTTTTCAAGGTCGTTAATAACATTTATGTAAATCTAAATTGAAAATTAAATGTGCAATGAAGTTGACTGAAATTGACTGTTGAAGTTAATGTTTATGTGACAAAAACAAAAAAGAATACTTTTTACATTTCATACATCCACCGATTGCCAACAGTAGATAACTAACCCATCTTAAAGATAATCATTAATTATAATGTTTTTTTTTGTTGAAGTCACAGGAATCAGTACACCCTTTAAGACACTTTCTTAAATATACTCAAATAAAAAAATTGATACTTATTAGTAAATATTTAATTTTTAAATGCTGACAGTTCAAAAGTTATTGGAATAATATATTTCACAAGACATCGTTCATCTGGAAACTTCAATAACATAATCTCCTATAACGCGAATCGTGAATTGTTTAATATCAATAAATATTTGATTTTTGTTCGGTAGATTCACCGGACAAAAATATCATGATATTTAAAAAATACAAAACGGTGAGTAAATGCTAAAATAAATTGAAAAAAATAGAGAAAATATTTATCCGTTTACAGCCGCAGTAAACATAAATGAGATATTCGTAATAATATTGGTTCTCTATTTTATGTATTATTGAAAAAAGGGGAGCAGCATTGCTGTAGAATTTCCCTAATAATTTATTTTTTTATAACAGTTCTGTTTTTTATACTTGGTTCGTACAAAAATTACGACACGGAGCAGGTACGACGACATAATTCACTTAATTAGAAGCTAATGGTGTTGTTCAATTTGCGTCGATTCACTGTTAAACATCTCTCAAGAAATTAGCTGCGGTTTCAAGTCTCCGGCTGCTGACAACAGGTCCCATTTAAACGGTCACGCAACGCAGAGTCGCCTTGGAAGCACAAGAGGCGCTTTTACAATAGCAGGTTCCTCTTCAGCCCCTCGTCCGTCTTACAATGCAGCGAGCGCAGCAGCGGCAGGAAGGAAGGAAGGTAAGCGGCGCAGCAGCGGCGAGGGAGTGACGAAGGCCCTGCTTGTCAGTGACGTCCACGGTGAATTTGCATGGTCGCCGCCCAAGAGACGGCCATTCGGTCAACACGGTCGCGAGCGATCCTGAATGCCTCACACACAAAGGAATCCACGAAGCTGAACAATCACGTTATCGCTGGACCGAGGTTATCGGAGGTGGAGGAGGCGACGGCAGCGCCGTAGGCGGTGAAGCCTTGAAGCCGTCATGGAAGAAAATGGTGGTGACGGAGGACATTGGGATTAAGATAGCTTCGGAAGTCAAAACATGTAATGGACGAAGTAGCACAGGATCGAAAAGGCGGTATGAGATGTTCATGCTACTTCACGAGACACTGAAAGGAATTGTTGAGAATAAGGAGACGGCTAAGAAACAATGAAAAGCATTATCATAAAAAAATAACGGGAACAAAAATGATACCTTTATTGAAAAGAAGAGACAATTACAAGAAACTAACATCTCCATCCTACCATGGTTGAGTATGAAAATGAAATTGAATTATACTTAATTTTATATAATCTAACGTAAGAGTTTTGATGAATTTAACCTGTTCTTCCAAGTTCTGTAGATTTTCGAATACAGTATTTAACATATTGGATTTAAATTTTTCTCATTTCTGAATCTCACATACGCTGATGTCCTTTCTCCGTGCCACTATGCTCCGGTACGCGAATCGATAAACTTGGAAAGATTGAAAAAGATAGCCCTTACGTGTCTACGGTGTTAGTGTGCTCGCTCATCACCAAAACATCCCTGATTAAATTCCCGGTGAGTCAGAAAAAAAATCGTAGCTTTTCACATTAATGTCCCAGTTCATATAGTCATAACTACTGAAAAGCAAACCCTCCTTCTTCTATCCACCTCCTCCTAGTATCAATAAGTCTTAACTATTACTAACAACTCCTACTAACCCCTCCACACGGGCCAAGTTGTTGGTAAATGCAGCAAAGCGGCCCACCTACTAACAACAGCCTACCACTCAACTCCTACTTTCTATCGCTCCGTGTAGATAAGCTTCAATAACACGCTACATTTCCCATTCACAAATACAACAATGAAAAAAAAATTGAAAAAGGTGGGGCAACGACTAATTTATTGTCTAAGTGAGGTATTGCCATCATCACTTTGTGCTCGAATGATGGTGTCAGGATCTTGACTGCTTTATGAAATATTTTACGGTGAATCAATGCTCAGCACTCGCACCCGATGACAATAAAGTGAAAGTCAATTTTCCCAGAGGTGCGGGTGATGTTCCGTGACAACTGTATAGCGTCAGCGGAGGGAAAATTGACAGGTTAAGGGTTAGCAGAGGACGATGTTTGCAAATTAGGAATATACGTATGGCACATGCGCAGACTGCTCCATACTCTTCAAGGAAGGAAATCAAAAGAGAATCTCTCGTGGGACACTTCCTCTACCTACCGTACCGTAAAATACATCAAAACGGTTCAAATGGTCAAGAGCTTGTCGATTAAAATTTGAGGTGCCTTCGTGTTAGTTAGCTTAAGTTCTGTTGTGGCATATGTTATTAAGATCTCGTAACGTATTTAATAGTGTCTTTAGTTCAAACTAATTATGTCACTGCAACCAGATCAGAGTTGAAATATGAAAAAAATAGTAGTTCAAATATGAAAACCAGTAGTTCAAATATGAAAAAATACAGTAGCATGCGACTCCAGTATTCTGTATTATGGAAGTGTCGAGTGAGGACCGATTAACTTTTTATGAGAAAGAAAGCACTTGTAATAGCGATGGTAGTTTGATAAAAGGGAGAGATCGAACGAGGTGATGTATGATATAGCAGGGTGAACATTTGAGGTTTGAAACTCTGCAGCAAAGCACTCCTTTTATTTTTAAAGAACCTCCGGCGTATTATCTCACATCCATAATCACATCATTAGGCTCGCGCAGCATGCAACAGCGGGGCGACGCGGGCCGAACTGTTGTATGCTGAGATACGGAACTGCACATATTGGGATCTGACATATTTGGTGGGGCTGTCTGTTGAGTTGGAAGCAACTGTTTTCACTATACTCTGTTCAAGTGCTACGAATTCTGACTTTAAACAAACTTACTAGTTACAAACGCAGTTGCTAGCAAACTGCCGAAGAGAACGGACGTCTGTGTAAGAGCTCCTCAGTAAGCCGGCAGCCCCACCGGTGGCGCAGTTGGTAGTGTTGTCGCTTCTCACTAAGTCATTCTGGATTCGCTTCCCGATGGGGCCAGAAAATTTGTAGCTTTTTACATTAATGTCCCAGTTCACATAGCTGTGACTACAGAAAAGCCAACCTTCCTTCCTCTATCCAGCTCCTCCTAGTGCCAATAACTAACCACTTCTACTAACCCCTCCATGTGGGCCAAGTTGTTAGTAAACCCAGCTAAGCGGTCCACCTACTAACAATGACCTACCACCCGACTCCTAACTCCTATCGCTCCATGTAGATAAGCTTCAGTAGAACGCTAGATTTCCCATTTACAAATACAGGTAAGTCGGCTAAATGCGTATTTTTTTTGAAAGTGTAACTTGTTCACGGGAGTAAACGGTGACATTCACGGTAAAGAAGACAAGCATGATAGAAAATTTTCAAGATGATCTCCGTGGAACAAAGGCGAGCGGCCATTGGCCGCTGGGTAAGAGGTTCCGTTCACAAAATGCAGTTTACTTGAAATTAGATTGTGGGAATTTTGAATTGATAATTGTAATATTGCATAGACATCCACAAAGATCGACGGTGAATTGACACGGTAAATAGGAATATACTTCGGACTACATTAAGAGAAAAGGGCGTATCGACTAAATTCATCACTATGTTAAAATCCATAAATAGTACTGAGAGTGCATGTGTCCGTGTTTATGATGGCACCGTCACATATATTTTCTCGGTAAATCAAAGGGACAAGCAGGGTTGTGTGCTTTCTCCACTTCTTTTCATATTTTTCATAGATGGACTCATTGATAAGCTACGTAATATTAATTCAGATGCTCCTAGAATAGGAGAAAACTATAGACCAATACCAGGATTAATATTCACTGACGATCCAGTTATCCTTTCAAAAACTCAAATAGGATTACAAAATAGTCTAAACACGCTTCAAATATTCTGTGCCGAAATGCAGCTTAAAGTAAACATTAAGAAGACAAAAACTATGGTTTTCAAAAATGGCGAGGTGATCGGATTAAATGAAAAGTGGTCTTATCGGGGAGAAACGCTGGAAAATGTGAAGGAATACACATATTTAGGTGTAACTATAACTATGAATGTATCGTGGACCAGACACAAAGAAAAGGCAAAACGTAAAGGCTTTTACATATTAAGTAGTATCATGCGAAGTAAAACAAGGATACCGGAAATAGCGCCAAATCTTGCAGATAGAATGTTCAATTCAATGTTGGTACCCGTAATAGCGTACGGAGAAGAAGTATGGGGGGAGGGGGCAGGAGAAAATACCATGTTCAATTCTCTTCAAAATACACTTCGCAAAATTATAATTGGTCTTGCAAAAGGCACTGCTAACAGTGGTGTTCTCTGGGCCAAGTGCCGGTTGAACTTACACTGAAATTCAAAGCAATTAAATACTGGCTATCGATTAGGGCGGGTACAAAAAATGCTATTGTTAGGGAATCATATCATAGTAATGGAAATGGAAAATAGAGTAGACAAATTAAAGAAATTATCTGTAATTTAGGACTGGAATACTTATGGCAGGCCACACCTGAGAGTAGTGATAGCAAGGTAATTGAAAATAAATTAAATGAAGCGTACAGACTAGAAATAGAAATGAGCATGTTAGAAAAATGGTCACTCATAGTTCAAACAGTGGTAGCAGGTCACTGGGGACGCAAACCATACATCAACTCACTGAAATCGAGGACGCGATCAGGTTACGGATGGTTTCGACTAGGGGGATGGAAATTACGAAAATTATGAAATAATCTAGATTCGATTCGTCCAATATGTGTTGAGCTGGAAGAAGATTGGATTCACACCCTCTTACTTTGTACACAAACAGAAAAATATCGAAAATTTTAGCAGATTGGGGGCTTTATAAACGAAAACAAACATTAACATAGCAATTAATATAATGCGTGACAACAGAATGTCTGTAATGGAATCTTTCAGGCAGTTTCTAAGCTACGTAAGGGAAGAAAGGGAGAAAGAAAGGATGGAGATTATAATGGTTGGGTAAAATTTTTTCCTTCTGTGTTACAGGTTACGAAACTTCTTTCTACGTACTGGTGAAGAAAGAAGAACAAATTTAATGTAGCTTACTGTTTGTATATACGTAGATTTGTAAATAGTTTATATAATACTTTCTGTTTTAATTCATGGTATATGCTCAACGTCTCTGGTCTTAACATTAACAATAATATGTGTTATTATTGTAAATATATTTTCTTATAGTCTCTTCTCTTACGTAAATTCTTTTGTAAATGTCTTTTGTAAATATTGTCTCTTGTAAATATAATTTCAATGTACAGTCTTTGAGCCCTGACGGTTGGTTTTCCGTGGTTCCCAACGGTTCTCAATAAATTAGTCAGTTGCACCTATTTAAGATTTAAGAAACTTTTACAGAATGCCAAAAGTTTATTCTATAATAATAATTAATTTTCTATTCATGCATAACTAAATTTAATATTACGGCAGCAGGATATAAAAATATCAATCTTCCTATGAAAAATGTAGAGGTAACTGAACAATTCATTGAGAGTGAATACCAGGGCATGTAACGCACAGCCCACGGCATTAAAGGGCTTAAGAAGGCAAAGGGGCTAAAACCTCTCCACATGTAATTTGAAATGTAAATATTGTAAATAAAATACCCCATTGAATTGAAAAGAACATATAGGATACTATGAGACGCGACGCGGGGTGGATGAGCTTGGAACAATCGAGTTTGTTTACTTCAGATGGTGAGACGTGAGCGGGTCGCTACATCATGTATGGTGAATTGCTCATTAACGTAGTACGTACTTTATGAAGCAAAATTAGTCTGTATTCATTTTTGTAGGTTTCACTGAGTTTAATACATTTTTCTGGGATAATTTTATTTTTATTTCACTAGTTATATCGTGTAATAGTTTCAAAAAATATTACATATTTTTTATAATAAAATTTGTAGCATATCGTATCAAAATTATTTGAAAAATTAAGTAATGCCATAATAAATATCAAGTCTGCGTCACTTAACACAAAGTCACCGTTTCTCTTCATGTTGCCATGTTTACGTAAAAAACACGTGCTATCAATCACTAGTTTTTCAAGTTTTAGCAAAAACCAAATTTTCGCAGTCTGATCAGTTACTAAATAATAGTAATTAATTGTGAAATGATTTTGTTGAAAAATGCTGTAAACTTGGTGATGAGCGACAATACTACCACCTGCGCCACCGGTGAGGCTATTGTAGCTACTTGGGATTTATCCACGACAAGAAACTGTTACAACACACCACAAGCCCATATGCGATGTGCGTAAGCTTTTGGTGGAGAAGCGTGATTCAACCATAAACCACAACCTTTATGGTAGAGTTCGCTGCTACCAGCTTGGTTTCCCCAAGCAATCAAACACACGAGTAATAACAATAAAACATTTAATTCAAATTAAATAAAGCTCTGAATATTTACAAATGTAGACAAACTCGCAAATCATAAATACAAGTTTGAACTTGTTATTACTTGATATTGCTATCTAAAAGCAATAATTACACACAGTTATAACTACTGGTGTTATGAATTAACTCGGAAATCTACCCAGATTATCCGAAGTTCAAAAAGTTCCAAGTTGCTATCTCGAAATAAATAACTGTTCCAAGCTATGTTATTCGCGCCTATAGCAAGTAATAGAATTACCGCAGCAATTCTCAGTGGTCTGACGACCAAACTAACCAAGTTACATATTAAATAACTTGCGTACTTCTATACGCTTTCGCACTTGTCTCAAAGTCTGAAAGCCTCCAGTATAAAAGTCACTTAGGAGCTGAAATCCCTCCAATATATATTGAGGCGGAGGTCACTTGACTACCTCTTCGCCACCGTTCCCAACACCCCACCTCGGCTTGGTCACTCCTCAGCTTCCGAGAAAACTGCCTTTTCGGATGAACACTATTTCTGTCAACTGCTGAAATATTCCATACACACTCATTTTCCTTCTCCGCGGCGTTCATCTCAGTTTTCAGAAGTAGAAGGGAGTTCTGCCTCTTCACAATACGAGAAGTTTTAAACGCGCACCTTTCCTTGTTTGGGCGGCGACGGGCCTGGCTTAATCGCCTTTGGAATTTCCGGCGAGCACAGTGCTTGAAAATGTTATTTCAAAATCTATACTGGCCCCGATGTTACAGAAACGTTTGAAGATAATATTTATTGTTTACCAAATTACGAGGTCATTCTGTAACTAAAAAGTGAAAGTAACTACAAATTTGATTCGAAAGTATTGAAGTGATCTCTTTTCGTAATCCGGATTACATCCGACAAGTGAAACAGTTTATGAAACGCTAAGTCCTTTGGGAGGGACCTTTCCCTTGTGGGATTTGGATTTGAATTTAGATTCGGGCAACAATACCCTAGTGTATTGGCATCAGACATACGAGTAGTCCCATCGGGCGGGACCTCTTGGGACGGATAATCACTGACCGCACGGGGTGAAAAACTAGATACGTCCACAAACTAAATCTATTCTATCTCGACCTGAAAGCCGTTTGATGTTCATTGTACAGACACACATTGTACTGTAAAATATTCAATGCTCCAGTATCTTATCACTTTATAAATTTCGATGCGAAAATTACATATTTAGACAAAAAAAATATTTTATGAATTTATTGCACTAAAGTTACTGAGGGAGATTAATAAAATATAATGCGTAAAAATGTAGCACGTCTCATTATTATGTGAAATTAATAAATATGGCAATAATTTGTAACAGTACATACAGTCACCTACACCCAAAATATATGTTAGATTAACACACCAGTAAAAAGCAAGAGATCAAATAAACTTTGAAAAAAAGAAAATTATATTTTTTATAGAAGTAAATGAATTTAAGTTTGAATGAACAGTCATGTTCCTCAAGGATGAGATAGGTTTTACTATGATATGTACAGTTGATATATCTGTTCTTCAAGTTAATTTAATTAGTTATAAATGAATCTTTTATTTCATTTGTTAACGAGTATAATAATTACATTCCTCTGTCGTAATTCCGGGCGAAGAAGTAACAAAATTTTTATACCATTCAAGTGTACTTTTTTAATATTTGGCTCACCGGGAGGCGTTGATGTAGTCCAATCTAACATTTTTACCAATCTACTTCGCATCTTGGATGCAAAAGTTGTTCATGGCGGGGTCAACACATCAGAGTTTGCTCCAAATACGGTTACAGCAAGAATGCAATACGCTCAGTCTATAAAAAAGCATCATCGCGGTGTCACACGAAGAAAAATATTCCTAGAATCGAGCCGCAAAAGTATTTGTAATAACTTACTTTAAATAACCACAGGAGTATTTAATTTCTCAAAATAACACACCATTCAACGTCCAATAAATCATATTTTCTCCCGGTGAAAAAGGAGGTTCGCTTCGAAATATGCGAGTAAAGTTTGATTTTTCTAATACTTCGATATCATAATCTTATTAATAGTTTTTTTTTTCAGTGAAATATCTATCTTATAGTTGAAACATGAATTCCTGATTTAAGTAGTTGCGTAACTAATAGACGATCCTATCGATCATTTATTAATTTACCATGCATCTTTTATGGGAATAAATATTAAATATTTGCATGCAAATTTTTTCCACAAACAAGGTATTAATGAATTATACTTTTTAATTAAGTGCTAGAAGAGCGTAGAAAATAAAGCTTTTTTCAAAACGTTAATTTAGTAATTAGGACTTTTTATTCAATTAAATTATTTGTGGCTTACTTTATAGACAATCAACAATATCTGTTATTTCACACAGATATTCATAAACAAAATGAGGTCAATTGATGGATTTTTAAATTATGCTTTATTGCCAACGTTTCGATATCCGAACTGACATCTTCATCAGGGCCATAAATTATATAGATCCCATTTCAAATCATCTCTTGAAAAACGAACATACAAACACTATATTGTCACATATTGCAATCATAACGAATGTTCAACTCAACCTTCTTAGTCAACGTTCATTCATTCACTGAGTGCATAAAATCCATCAATTGACCTCATTTCATTTATGAAGATTTAAGTGAAATAACAGATATTGTTGATTGTCTATAAAATAATACACAAATAATTTAATTGAATAATAAGAAGACACAAGACAATCAGAAAAGATATTATAAGTAATGTTGACGTCAGTCTTATGAACATTTCATCTTGTCTCTTCATATAGTGCTGTTACACCACACCACAAGTCCAGATGCTATGTGGGTATTTTTTTGGATAGAAGCGTGATTCAACAATAAATATCACAACCCTTATGGTAGAGTTCGCGGCCACCAGCTTCGTTTCCCAAGCAATCAAACACACGTATAATAATAATAAAATATTCCTTTAATACAAGTTAAATTGAAATCTGCGTATTTACAAA
Source organism: Laupala kohalensis (assembly GCA_002313205.1). NCBI lineage: Eukaryota > Metazoa > Arthropoda > Insecta > Orthoptera > Trigonidiidae > Laupala > Laupala kohalensis. Next base: position 219,608 of record NNCF01129228.1, read on the forward strand.
CTTGAACGAACTCTCAAATCATAAATACAAGTATGAATTTGTTGTTACACAGTTATTGCTATCTGAAAGCAACAATTACACACAGATATGAATACTGGTGCTATCAATTAATTCGGAAATCTACCCAGATCATCCGAATCTCCAAAATTTACAAGTTGCTATCCCGAAATAACTAACTGTTCCAAGTTACGTCATTCGCGCCTAATAGCAATGTAATTGAATTACCGCAGCAATTCTCAGTGGTCTGGCGACCAATACTAACCAGGTCACATCTCAATTAACCTGGGTACTTCCTAACACTTCCGCAGAAAGGTCTGAAAAGTGTCTGAGGATCTTCAAACCTCCCAATATATACGGAAGCGGAGGTCACGTGATCACGCCTTCGCTAACGCACTGAGCACTCTACATCATCTTGGTCACCCCTCAGCTTCTGAGAACACTGCGTCTTTACTGATATGCCAGCGTCCTTCTCGGGATGGCCATTATTTCAGCATCCGGTGGAAATTTTCCATTTATAACAGTCTTTCTTTAGGGATTTTTCCGACCTCGCCTCGGTACACACGGCGAACAAGTCCCTCTTACAGAAATATTACAAAACAAAGGAAAGACTAGCACTGCTCACACCCTTCGGCCGACATCCTTCGGGCGCATTGCTCCTTCCCGGAAAAGCAAGGGGATAGTCCCAGAAACAATGAATGGAAAGGCTTTAGTGGCGGTCACTTTTCCTTAATCCCGAGACATCCGGCTTCTTTTCACAATGACGCTCCCACTTCAGCAAAGGCATCAAAATAACATTTCACAAACGGGTAGAATGTCTGGGTTGTGATGTTTCAAGTGCACACCACAATGCTCTTTACATATTTTACTCCGCAAGTACAGCACACACAGCCATACTTCTTCATAGAAATAACCACAATCTAAAAATGTAATAAGAAATAACGTTTATAATAACATGTCTTTAAAAAAAGGTACGGGACATGCTGATTTCTTTCTTGAATATACAGGAAAACGAGAAATATCAATACCGTTGCGTTCAGCGCATTTACAATCCTAAACGTAACTTGGAACGGGTTAATATGCTAGAGTTCATTCAAATAAAGAACAAACAAGCTCGCTAAATAATGTATTACAAATATGTGCATATTTTAATTATTCGTTACGTATCGCTCTTTGTACGATATAAGTCAAATGCACTATCTAAATGCAAGTTATGTAAATATTTATTCATCACGCTAAACAAATAATTTAGTATATGCAACTAAACTTACCAGATAAGATTAATTTGGTTCAAACAAAATTGTAATAATGTTCTTAATTGCATAATACACATCAAATAAAACACAAAACATATACAATAATATTTTCATATAACATTGCAGAACTCATAAGGAATAAAACATCTCGTTCCTGGCGTCAATATTTTTATCATTCTGTGAGAAGAGTATTTCTCGATGCTTCACTGTTCTCATATTCCGCCGCATTTCAAGCGTATCCACTGTCATAAAACCGCTCCGAGCAACTCGCCAGGAAAGCTCTTTGTAAATGTGATTAATTTTAATTCCAGGAAAGTTTATTTATGAAAATAAATATCTATTCACGATTTAATTCTCTCATTATTACATTACGCTCTCATTTACATATCATATTTTCTTTGTAGTTCAAAAGGTGAAATACACGTTTGCTCAGAGAGGTTTTAATAACAAACAAAATATTTGAAATGAAATATGTGATGAAATAGTCGTGTACAAAAAAGTGGATATAATCCCATATTTTGAATAAATCTTTTTAATTTGATTACACTTTTGTAAAACGTAGTGTATCAAAACAGTTGAACTATTATCCTATAAAACCGTTATGAGCAACTCTTCACTAAAATTATTAATAATCTCATTAACAAGATACTTATTCGTTAGGAAATTTAGATATCAGAGAAACATCAAAACAACTTACGGAGATTAAATAAATAATTGAATACTTATGACCTTTTATGGACTTTGAATAGTATTTATATTTTCTGTGAAGAGCTCACTACATTTCGACTTGGATTTAAGTCGTCAGGTGTTCAAGTAATGACAAACTATAACGATTGTTTTGAGTGTTACCATAGAGACTTGAAAGTGGAAATCAAACCAAGCTCTCATTCATTCTACAGAATTTCAGTTAAAAATATGAATATTTTTTTCTCTACAAATAGATTTACTTTTATTCTTTAATGATACACACCAGTAATGTACGATTCTCTCATCTAACCCATACAAAAACTGGAAATTTTGGTTTTTCAACTTGTGAGACTTTTCAGGTACCTGTGAGACATCATTGCAACCTTAACCTATAAAAGCAGTGTAATTCTTAAAATAGGAGTTTATTATTATTTTTTCTTACTTGTAACACCATTTCTATCCTCTCTTTATACTATCCTAAAATATTTCTGACCATTCCAATTGAAACTGTAAAATACAATAATTTGAATTAAAGATGGGAATAAATATGTTTGTTATCCCTATTGTAATTGGTTAACATTAAAATATAAATATTATCTTCAAACTTTTCTTTTCATGGATAAATCCCAAGTAATTACAGTAGCCCCACCGGTGGCGCAGGTGATAGTGTTGTCGCTCATCACCAAGTCATCCCGGGTTTGATTCCCTATGGCAGCCAGAAAATTTGTAGCTTTTCACATTAATGTCCCAATTCATATAGCTGTGACTACTGAAGAGCAGACCACCTTCCTCTATCCAGTTCCTCCTAGTATCAATAACTGTAACTATTACTAACTACGTCTACTAACCCCTCCACGTGGGCCAAATTGTTGGTAAACCCAGTAAACCGGCCCACTTACTAACAATAACCTTCCATCCAACTTCTAACTCCTATCTCTCCATGTATATAAACTTCAATACCACGCTATATTTCCCATTTACAAATACAACAATAAAAAAAGTAGTTACGAAATAGCAGTCTCTTCATATTCGTATTTTCATACATTTATATACAGTGCTTGTGGAAAGTTCGAATGTGATGAACTTTACTTCTTTATACGTATAATGAATTGATATGTTTTCACTGTTCAGAACGTTATTATTATAAAACGTCTTATTACTATTCAGCTCTACAAAGCCATGAATATGCTCGTATATTAGTGACATACCATTCGACTTGGTTTATTACGACCATAAAATGATGAATCAACATTCCAATCTCACTTCTCCTCATCAAAAATCATATCCATTTCGGACACATTCCTAGATTGTCATTTGAAGACGCGTCCCTCCAATATCTCTGACGGCATGTCTTTTACGGCATTTTAATATAAGACAATATCCCTCCGCCAAGTTACAGCTTTGTTACAGCGAAATCTTCACAGCGGAAGAGCTGCTTATATCCTCATTACATCTTTATGGCATGCTCCCAGGGAATTACCCATATTAGCGGGCTTTATATAAGCTCTGTGAAATATCTCGCGGCGCGCAGAGCCAAACGTACGCCTGCTCTCCCGGAGGGAACTGCTATTTTCCAAACCATGAATTCTGCGCGCTGGGTTTGTCTCCATTTCTGGGGTGAAGGTGGTAGTAGAAGTAGTAGCGATGGTGCTGCTCGTGGCGGCGGCGGCGGCAGCGTGTGAAAACGTGACTTTTCGCTCGCCGTTATCGCAGACCAGACCTTATCTCGCCGAAGGATGCGCTCTTTGAGGTAACGTAAGAGGAAGTGAGTTTCTGATGCACAACGTTATTTCTTGAAGGCGCGGTGCAAACGCCGCTATTTTTTTTTCCTTTTGCGTTTGCTTTGCTTTTCCCAGAACGACGGTAGGATTGTGAGACAAAGATAAAACGGTTATATTAACTTGGTTTTACGAATCACATTTTTGTGGAGTTCACGCGTTTTGAGTGTAATGAAATGGTATGATATTGCGAAATTCCCTCTTTTTCTGGGGGTGGAAATTTTTATATTATCGTAAATTACCGGCAACATAATCTCTGTAATAAACTTATTTTACGACAGTTGACATTCCGTTTTAAGAGTTATCTGCTGTGGTAACGTACTCTCCACTGTTCCATTTTGGAAAAACAAGCACAGATGTTTCATGAAATAATTAAAACTACTCTTTTGAAAGATTTACATAGCGTCCTGACATATTACATTACAAATTCTTTCCTTTCAGAATTCAGAGTCCATTTATATTATTTTTTTACATCATCCATATATTTTCGTGATTAAATCTTCTAGTAGTTTTAGTATTGTTCATTGGAGAAACGCGTAAAATTATACGACCAGAAAAAATTATTATGTAATGATTGTTTGAAAATTTTATGTGTTCTACCATAATAGGTCAATACTGTTTTTATCAAAAAATATTCTTCTTCAGAGTTACATAAGACAATTTTATCACAATTCTTAAAACAAATCTTACAGATGAAACGCTACTCCTAAGACTTAAATATACGTGAGTGGAACTCAAAATTAAGACTAAAAAATTAAGGCGTTTCTGTGACATATCCGGCTCATCAAAAGCATTCTTCATATCGACTTACGTAAAATAAATAGTGCACATTTCATAGTCACTACCAAGACATGTATAAAGTTGTTTTATTTTCACTCTTTCTTTTGTTAAGTACACCAAGAAAGCATATGGTATTATCACTATAGAATAGTTTGGAACCTCTTATTCTGCAGTACACAAGACTATGGAAATAAATCTACGATAAAGTATTAAGGACAGATTTTAATAATCTGTCAAACCATGTCATAAAAAGTCCGTCACAATGAATTATCCAGTACTTTTCTGAAATGAAAATCAAACATTTACAGCATATGCTCCAATTTCTTCGGTGTACTATGTTTTCCATTAGACAGTTCATTCAATAATACAAAAAAGTTAGTCCATAAAACTATCCATATTTAAGTGATCATGAATATATATTGTGAAAGAAAGTTAATTAAATATGTTAAATGGTGTGTGTATTATCATTCAAAAAGAGAAATTATTATTTAAATACTGGATCTCAACATCTACGGAAAGTGTTATATTCTATTTGTTTTTCCACTCGCAGTTAAACATTATCATTATACTTAAAGAATATTTCTCATTCATTAAATGTGGAAAATTTTAAATAGATTTAATTTTTCAAAATAATTACGGAATTAATTTCAATCTTAGTGGGTTGGTTGCGCTAATCTTACGCCTCTGAAGCGTACATTTTTTATAATTTTGAGTTTCAGAATCTACTCATATCAACAAGAAAGAATTCTTGCAATGTCATCCGTATTTCTCAGAGATCTTTAGAATTTGAGTTTAAAATTAGCATAACTACCCGTATCATTTTCCAGCCCACCACAAAACTCCGAGAATTTTCCCCCATTCATCTCTACGCACGTGCGTCCGATTCTCACCCTCCTTCTACGATTGTCTCCCCACACTTATCCCCTCTCCTTCCTTTTTTTCCATTTCTGTGTCTGAGTCAGCGTCAAGTCAGCTCCTTTTCCGACACGCGCACGGCAAAGGAAGGATCCTCGCATTTGGGTATTCCACACCCTCCGACTTCTCCCTCTTTCTTTTGCCTAACCTCTTCATTTCTCCATCCCCTTGCACTCGTCCTTGCACTACCGCTTTCCACGTGTCTCGTCTTCTCCTTCGCGCGTTTTCCTCTCACGATCTCACACGCGTATGCCTCTCGCTCTCCGCTCGGTTCACGCACGGAGGCCCACAAGGTTCTCTCACAAAGCCATTCGTCTTCGTGGAATACAGACGCCACTTCCGCCACCGGAACACCAGCCACCGGCAGCGCCTCTGACATCTTCGCTGCTATTTTGTGGTCCAAGCAACTTCGCACGCGAAGATGATTCTCGTGCGTTGAGGCTGATGTCTTCGTGTCTACGTTCTAGTCACTCATGTTTTTACTGCAAAACAATCAAATTTTCAACAGTCCTTATGTATTATGGTGAACTTAAAAATCCCCAAATATAATATCAAATCTTCAAGGACCAGGCGCTATTATTCCCTAAAATCTGCAAAGATCTTTGAAACTTCCTCATTTTAAAAATAAAACAAACCGTATGTCAACATAATCTTAAAAGTTCTCGAAACAGTTGCGTAGGTTTGCCAAGAAACCGACTAGGGTCACTACAGAAATGATATTATTCGTATACCACGAACCTTGTTCGTAAGTTCAAGAAAAAGATACGTGTTTTTAATAATTTTAATTTTTGTGTCCAAAATGCAAAAGCTGTATCATCTATATGTACCCATCGGGTGATTCGGATACCAAAATTTCCACATCTAAGAATATAATAGGTAAGTCTCACAGAGTTAATATTATGATCACCGTTTGTTTCCTTATGAAGAAATTTCTAGTTTTTTTTAATTTCAGAATTGTTAACTATGTTAACATTTTACAATCTTATCCAGGTCTCAAAATTCTCGACCAAAACTTTTCTGCCATGCTAGTTTGGATTTTCATATACTGCAAATCAATAAATTGGTTAGAGATTGCACCAAAATATACAAACATTAAGTGAACAATTTTATAATTTTCAAACATTAAGTTGATCGAGTGATTTCTTTTATAATTATAAAAAATGGGGTAAGTTCAGTTTTGCCTTCCAAACATCATCATCTCCGAATTTTCTGGTAGCACCGTCATTTTGGCGAAACTCAGGAACCCCTTTCACAGCGATGAGAAGGAGAGACGCCTCTGGCTTCTCTTGACATGCGCATGACGTAAGCACAAGAAGGTGGGTTATTGTAGACGTCACTCTTGAGAGGGCTCTCTTAGGGCGAGCCCTTTGCGCGCCACGAGTGGCGTTTGAAATTCACACAGAGAGAATAATATAAGGGATATGTATTCTGGTGAGAGAGTTCATAGCAAAGTCATAGGGAGCGAGGACGAGTAGTACGGGACTTATGTCGTTCTAGGTTAGACTGACAACCAATTTTGAAACTTTTATGAGTTTTTTTTTATAGGTACAATGTCCGAAACACGTGTGCATGATTTAAGGTATTATGTTCGCTTTTACTAAAGTCAAGTTGTCAACTATTCGAGAAACTTTGAAATATTCACCAAAGAAGTTCTTATTAATTAATAATTATTTCTACTGATTTTTACTGTTGGACGAGGAAAATTATTTTGTAATTTTAAAACTTGGAAACAAATTTAGATTTCTTTGACAAGGGTCGCATTCTCTTTAGTCACGTGATGCGATTGCCGTTTCCGTTAGAACAGTATTTTCCGCAGTTTTCCTTGAATAATCCTTGTAAATACCTCGTAAGGTATAGAAATCTGAACATCAATGCGTTCCTATTTATTTTGCTTTATTTCGGTAGGTTTTATTCGCTACGTTAAACCGATACTTTTATCAGTATATCAAAAACACATGAGCCCGCGTATGTTTCTCCACATAAGCTTATAGTAATTTAGAGTCAAATAATTCAAAATTTTGCGCCGTTAGGGTATGAAAATTCACACCACGGGGTGTGGAATGTTTCAAACTATCATTTGAAACATTTTCGTGGGCATTTAAGCGCAGTGACCCTGAGGATATAATATCTTAAGCAACCAGGGTGACTTCAATGTGCCGATACGATTTTTCCCCTTCGTATAGGATGAGTCAATAGACAATGCTGTTTCAGGCGTTTTGCTTCTTGGTGCTTAATCACAACTCATAGTATACTGGTCAGGGATCACTTCGATTATGAAAAAGAGGTCAAGACAAAACCGTTCGATTCTATCTCGTCAATCTTTCCATCTTTTGACGTTGACTCTCGCTGCTATTATGACTTACCGAGTCATCCATATCGTACGTGAGCCGAGTGATTAAGACGAGTTTAGCGTCAAAGCACTTTGAATGTAAGGTCACAATTTTCTTACTCAAAAACTCAAAATCAAGATACTTATAAACTGGAAACTTCGAAATCAGAATGGTTGACATTTCTAAGTATACCTATATTTTGTCAGCACGTGATGTTACTTCCAGTACGCCATTTCCGATCTCATTTTTTCTAAATTTAGTGATGTAATCAGCATGGTAAAAATGTACAATTAATAGAATAATAATGAATATAATAATATACGGGATTTGTAATAATAATAAATATTTAAATAAATTTATTTTCAATTTAACATTTTTAGTAAGGGAAAATTCTAATTTCTTTTGTAAAAACGAAATATTATTCACTAAAACACAAAAAATCAATAAATAAGTATTGTGTAGCTATGTGATCAGAGTGTATCACGGTACTCTGGTTATATCACCGCGAATATCATACATGTAAATAGCATAAGTATATATTTTCAATCAAAGGAGAAAAATTGGAGCGGATAAGTCGAAGGAACTGTTAACTTGTACTTACAGTCTTCAATAGATTACTATTACAACCACAGAAGTAAATTAAGTTATTCTTCTGATCAGGAACTGTTGAATACGATACAAGATATACTACAGAGGGGACTATACACCCTACCATTGTGATACAGCTGTGGTCACCATATTACACTATTTCATACTACTCGTATTACTCTCCCTCCCCCTCTCTCAAATAACGCAGCTTGTTAGGTCTCTAATGCCTGAGTACAGGGTTCTGGGATCGAATCCCACGTAACGAATGCATGTTTTCATCCCGCAGCGCACCGCGCGGATGGCAACGAAAACCTCCCACATAATCCAATCATTAAATCATACTCATCCCCATTGATAACCCAACTTACCCTCATTAGAGCACGTTCGCATTGCGTCAAATGAGAATCATCTTCCATCGCATGAAAAATGTTTTAAAACATAAACATTATTAAAATGAAGAATTACCGCTCGATAGGTGTAAAAATTATGACATTATGCAAGATATGATAAATTCTGAAATAGTATATTTAACATCTGTGGTGGAACTCATGAACCCGCTACGGTTCAGAATTTTTGTTTTAGAAAGGTTATAATTGTTGTACCAATAATAAAATGAAACTATTGAATAAAAACCTCTCTCGATAAATTAATAAACTCAGTAGTTCTGTCCTGGTCCGGGTTTTCTCTCGTTTTCATTAGATGGAGCTGAATATAATCTGTCTAGGATCTGGCATAGGGACATTAAATTCAAGTTTAATAATAACAACAGAGTTTCTTTAATTGGTGTGATTTATTAGCAATATTTTTCTAATAATATACAGATTTCATCCATGCTAATATTATAAATGATGAACACGAAAATGAGTCTTTCTGTTTGCTAACTAATCACTATTAAACCACTCAACAGATAGAGATGAAATTTGGCAAGGAGGATACTCGGGAAGAATATGGGTTAGAGATAGGTGAGAACTATGATTGTCCATGTTATTCACATCAAATAGTTCTACATAAAAGTCCGTGACAGCATATATGTATAAATTATCGAAAAACATTATTTAAAAAAGAAGTGTTAAATTATTTCAATTTAAGATAGTAATTTAAAAAGTAAGAATCAATCATCATCAAATATAATGATTGTTTTGTTTCGTGCATTTAACAAAGATTGAATACGTCTTTCAATAGTAAACTTGGGACGAATAATAAATATTTTACAAGCGTTTCAATGAAATGGTGAAGCCGCGCTGTCGCCATTGTGTCATGTCTCAGAAGAGAAAATTCGACTGGAGCGGCTCCAGGTGAGATGAATAGACACTTCTGATGTTATGTCCGAGTTGGGCCACTTTTTGTGACTTTGGGGTGGGGAAGCCCTAAAAACCCCATGGGTGGAGTGAGAAGGAGGATCAGGTAAAAATATTTAATCCAAGAAGACAGGTTTAATTCATAAAAATTAAACCTTTCATAAAAAACTTTTCAGACAAACAGCGACACGAAGTATAAGTTATATAGGGTTCAAATACCCTAACTAAGTGTGAAGTGGTAAGCGAGACTAATTTGGTGTTATTTCGATTGATTTGTTTATCATGGGAAACTTGGTTGATGCTCAAGGGCGTTTTCATCCAAGGATTTATTTATTCTCGCTGCTGAAGGTGACACTGGAAATGCTGCATACAATCACATTTTGTATTAAAATTGTATTATTATGAATTCGTAAAATTGATCGCGCAAATCTTTGTAAAAACCAGAATTGATCTTGCAATATCAAAAATATTTTTATAGTATGCAATTTGTTTTTCGTAAAATAAGATTGGTGTAAGGCGTAGGAAACACTTCACACAAAGTCGATTGTCTTTAGATATGTAGAGGAATGTCTATAGACATGTATACAGACAATGTAGTATACGGTCAGTCTAGAAACTTTTTCGCGTGAACACACTTGAATGTCTTTGTCCCCGTTGGTTGCTAAATATGGCTGATCTTGTTGGGATCGCAGCTTGTGCAGTTATAACCATAGATTGTGAAAAAAAAATCGAAAGAGGAGACGGTAGTGGAAAACTGAACTTATTGCCGAGGGGTTTCGTTTCGGTGGCAATTTACTTTCAACTTTGCAATTAGAAGATAGCATGGGTTTCCGAAACTTCACCCGTTTGACCCCAAGTGTCTTTGAATAATTGTTTCAGTATTAGGAGAAAAAATAAAGAAACTAGAAAATAGATATGGAGAAATCATTCCACCATCTTTCTGAATGCCAGTGACACTTCGTTAAAGCTGTTTTTTAATAGTGGATTTTGTTTTCACACTACTTACTGACTTTTCATATTTTTGGACCTGCTTTTCAGTAACAATTTCTTTCTTAATACGATTTTTATATTTGGGATTGGTAACTTCCCTGAAACATGCTGATGCGTGAAAATCTTCAATAAATCACAACATTTTCTACGTAGATCACATCATGATAAGAAAAAACAAAACAAAACAAAACTCGCCGAAGTGTTCTCCACGTGTCAAAAAGAATATCTAGGGATCATGTCTGTCAAAACGTCCACACTACGAAATGTGGTGCAATATTGTCTAAGATGTCTCTCATGTCTCCCATTTCAAACGGGAGACAAAAGTTCTGCAATTTTGCTTTAAAAGCGTGTGAAATTCGAAAGACATTAATATTTCTCTCCATTGTCTATATGCAATCACTCGATTTTCTAAAGACTTGATTGTTTTATTACATATGTCGCTCGACTTTGTATGCAAGTGTGTACAAGGTCTAACAAGTAAGAAACTCCCGGGAAGCGGATTATCTGCTTGTAAATAAAATAAAACACAAAAGAGTACCAAAATAGTGTACAATATAAATTGAATAAAAATAGCATACAGAAGTTTCAGTACACAAATCTGTGACAATACACATAAGTTTCAAGTATAAGAAACTTCATTTTTGTTGTGATGACATAATGACTAATACTAGTTCTCGCCTTCAGAATGATAAACACTACCTTTGGCAACAGAGTTCTGTCCAAAACTAGTACAGGTGATTTTGAAAACTTCGTAAATTAGTTCTTACAAATCATATCTTCCAAACCTAACTTTGATCGTACATTTTGTTCAATTGCTGAATTTCGGTTTTCGACGTAACACGCGAAAACACACGTGTTTTTGTTTGTTCGATAACGCACAATGGAAACAACAGATCGAAACTTAACTTAAGAATAGGATTCTATTGCATTAGATGTGGAAGGCTTTGTGAGCAGCTTGTTCCGGCTTTACTAACTGGTCGTGTACTACTTCCGGTTTCTGAAAAGTAAATTTTAAAAAATTAATTAATATTTTTGTGTGTATATTAATGTGTGCGTTCAGATTGCCAAACACCATTGCCGTGCGTCAAAATATTTTTAGATGCAGAAAAAAATAGGATCGCAAAATAGGATTACGAAAGTTAATAAAAGGTCAACAACTGAATGTTAACAATATATTTTTAAGAACAATGTTTGGGAACTTTTGAACTGTTATTGAGATATATAATTCCAAAGATAACTGGGGTGTATTCTACATCTTTAATTTTTGGTCAGATGGGCTCTATCAGAGGGAATATTGTAGTTAATGAAATTATATATTTCATTAATAAAAAAAATTCATGAACACAATGTGGTTATGTAAATGAGGGTTAAATAAAATACAAAGCAAAACACGGTCAGTGCAACCCGGTTCCGTCAGTAAAGCGGGGCAAAACAATGTCAGTGTAGAAAATGTTATAAAACACTTTGCTGCACAATGTAAACGTGCCACGGAAGTAGTAGTTGATATTGTGAAAAGCTTTATACTCCTTTAAAAGAGACGTATGAACACAAAATATACATAATTAAGTTCGGAGCTTATTTATTGAAATACGTAGAACAGAGCTTGTTGAAAATGAGAATATGTAGTTAATAATTGTTCATTGTTCCAGTCTCGCATGACTATCCAATAACCTGAAACTCCCACGGTAACCTCAGATTACGGAGAACGAGAGGATATTATGGGACTTCGTGAAACAGGTAATATGAGGTAGACGGTGAAAATGAAGCATCTTTTAGGTTATTATCAAATTCATGGATGAGAGGTTTAATGTAATCTAGAATGGAGTTAATACAACTTCAATGAAAACTGCCACCATTCATGACAATAATGTTGAAGGACATGAATTAACGAAAGATTAAAGAAAAATTATGAAGACAGACGAAAAGAATTCCGCCACATTAACTTTTTTTTTAATATTACTAATTTAAACACCGACTTCAATATTTCTTCAAAATAGTTACGTGGTTATTATCAACAATAATGTAATTCGATGGACAAGAGCAGTTTAAAAAATAGCATATTATATAGTATTTTTAGAAATTACAACAGCCATTTAATGTACTTTTTAATCGCAGAGAGAAAAGTCACTTTTTACTAAAATAAAAAAAGAAACTAGCACATTCACAAAAATGCTCCATGTAAAAAAGAAATTCTTTATATCAGACCTTTCGATACATTTTCCTTTCCTCGCCCAAGAGTATTACATAACTTCAAACAAAGACTATGAAAAATAATAAAAACTTGAAAGCAATAATTATATAAACATTTTCACGAATATATTTCTTAAATTATCACATTTATGGCTATTTCAAGCGCATTAACAACAGTTGTTATGATGTATCCCACTTCACTTTAAACAATCCGAAATCTTTGAATATAATCCTTACTCTGGTATAGTGATGGAATTATAAAAGGGCCCACGTAATATTCTAAGTCCCGCTCTCTTGGAAATTTGGTTTGCAACGTCACGTCTCTGCGACCGGGGAGAAGCTCCACACTTTCGTTCGACCAATCGTAGGCAAACTTGAAACTGCTTCCATATTTGGCGGACCAATAGAGGACTAGTACTGGCGAACATACCCCTATTAAATCGTAACGAAAGAAAATGTTTTATTACGCCGCTATTAAAGAAATATTTTGTAAAATTTATTATCCACATTTTAGACTTCCATAACAAAAAATTTCTGTATATTCTCAACTTCAATAAACTTTATCATTCACTATATTTAAATTACATCTCAAGATTCGGTGTCTCACAACAATTCAATTTAATTCACAACAACAATTCAGTCTGTAACTTCACTTACAAGAAAAAGTAGTCATAAGAGAAGAAACAGTCTATCCATAAAAATTAACGTCGGAAGCGTATAATAAATCCACAAAAGTATTTTGTTAACTCGATATATTTATTTTTGTTTTCTCTGTAGGTATAATTTCTTCTTTTACAAAAAAATATCAAAGACGAAAGAAACAATATTCTGGTGATGTTTTCGCACTAAAAAACGTGTCTTTGAGACCATAGAAATACGCAGAGTTGACAAGTTAAAAATATTTTCGATATTTTTTACTTGTCAACTCTACGTATTTCTGTGGTCTCAAAGATAAGAATTTCTGATTAAGTACAAAATATATTGTGCTTTCAATACACCGAATTACCATTATTCTAGTTTACTGCCTCTGCACGCGTAGCAAAAGAGTGAAATGGATGGCTGATGGCAAATTTGATACTGTGATCGTCCTCCAAAATTATGTTTGTGTTCTAGAACGATGGATTCTAAAGTGGTATTATTTCAGGTCAAAGAACATAAAATATTACTAATTCCTAATTCGAAGTTTCATCTCCGGGGACCAACATCAATCCAACAACGAAATATTCTGAAATTTAAATACCAATTGATGTGGTTGTTTAATTGTGTTTGCTCAGATAAACTCTACAATTAGTAACATTCATGAGTGTGAGAGCAGGTTTTTCGTAAGTTAAATAAGTCTAAATGTTATATTTTATTTATGTGTACTTTGTATTATTAGTTATCATTTTTTGTTTCTAATTTGTGCATTGTTTTGGTATCCATTTCTTTCACATTCTTGTTCGTTCGTTAAAATAACTTCTTACAAAATGACCCTAAATCTGGAATGCTGGAACCTACAAGTCACAATAACTTTGTATTTAATTTTGTTTTGTTATCTCATCAAATGCTTTGCTGATTTTTTACCCTTACTCCTAAAATCATGTTTAATGTCTAATCAATATATTTATCTTCACAAATATGAACAATCAAGATGATTCGTAAAAAGTTATTTAAAGAATGCTTCTGAATTGCCTCGTTTGTCCCCTGCTTTTGAAATCAATGAATTCTACGACATGTCGATAGTAGCGAAAGAAAGTGGAGAAAATAATGAAATTGATAATTGGGACAATGTAAGATAATTAATAAAATGCTATAGTAATTGCGATGTTTTATTGTCTGATTATCTTAGATAATATGCATGAATACAACTCAATTTTATTTTGAAGTAAATAAAAGTGATATGTCCTTTTTGATATATTCTCTGAGAACTAAAATAAACATTTTTGTAATGTTACTCTCTGAGCATATTGTTTTATATGTTGCACGATTACAGCCAAGCGTTGTACCTTGCATCAATACATTTCTTACTGACGTAATTTATTTATTGGCTTAAAATTATTGAAGATATCATTAGAATTAACATTTAGTGTTATTCATTCATTTTATATCAAATTCCTTTCTATAATGCTTGATTTCCGATTGACCTCCAAAAATAGTACAAAAGAGCTGCATGTCATTTGAAATTACAATAAACAACACCATAATTGATGCCAATGACCGTAAGTTCTTTGCGCCACTGAATAAAATTTAGAGGTTATAAGAATAATAATAAGTAATTCCTGAAATTCATACGATATCTATCGATGGTATTGAAATCTGTGATTAAACAATATCGATTTTACAATAAGAAGCAAATTTTTTTACGGAGAAGTTTAATTTGTTTTATATTCCCTAGGACGGCGTTGTGAGGTAACAAAACTTGTGATGTCATTTATATATAGAGAATAATAAAGTTTATCGAAGTTAAGAACATAAAGAATACTTTTTGTTATGGACGTTGAAGACGTGTATAATAAAAATTTACAATATATTTCTTTAATAGAGGCGTAATAAAACATTTTATCTCGTTACGATTTAATTGGGGGTATATTCACCAGTACCAGTCTTCTATTGGTCTGCCAAATGTGGAAGCAGTATCAAGTTTGCCTACGATTGGTGGAACGAAGGTGAGGAGCTTCTTTCCCGTCGCAGTGGAGTGGCGTTGCAAACCTAACAAATCCAAACTGCTAAGATCGCGGAACTTAGAATATTTTTCATAGGACCTTTTATAATTCCAAGATCGTACCTTTTGCTCCCGCAATAAAGAAAAGCTGCACCAGAATATCAATTTACACAATTAATTTAAATGTGAAAACAGAAATTGAATCTCGTAAAATGTAAGAAACCTATGGACTTAACCACCTTCAAAGGCAATGATAA
The DNA here is from genome assembly GCA_002313205.1 of Laupala kohalensis. Taxonomy (NCBI): domain Eukaryota; kingdom Metazoa; phylum Arthropoda; class Insecta; order Orthoptera; family Trigonidiidae; genus Laupala; species Laupala kohalensis. The sequence goes on from NNCF01129228.1 coordinate 235,315, forward strand.
CGAAACGGACCAATGGCTCTACGAACATATTCAAAGGGTCATGACAAAAGCTGTTTCACTTGTAGGTCACTGAAAGAGCCAAGTAGCAACTGTGGCCATAACCGCCAGGGGGAAACTTTTCATATTAAATCTGTTACGGTGCTACTTGCAAAGTTAAGTCGGCCGTTCGATATGAGTGGGAGAGGGTTAAAGGCCGACTAGACGACGAGGAGGTGGGGGAAGCAACAAAGAGGAAAAGCATTATTAGCCACGAGTTTCAAGGCATTGACCTCTTCTCACGAAGGAAGCGTTCGATAATTCAAGAATTTTTTAGCTGCTGCGTCTGCACCGCGGGCTTCAATATAAGATCATTTAACAACTTTTTAACTCTTGAGAAAAAGTATTTAAGGCATGCTCGAGCGTAAAAAATTAGGATTAAATACATTATAAGACTATTATTAGCTCCAATTCTCGCGTAAAATTAATTTCTTTAGTATCGTCTGTCATTTGAATAACTTCAAGCAAACACAATTGAATGACAATATGTCTGAGTTTTAACGATGTAATTTCTTTGGGTTATTTTAAATATTACATTCTAACATTGTTGAGATTTTACGCTACGCTGTTGAATAATTAAATACTTAAAATTTAAAAATATAATCAGATGAGGATTTCATAGAGTTCTTATTTAAGAAACAAATATCAAGAATTTTTGTGAATTGTAGTGTGTCCACAATTTCGAATTCATTTTTTCAATTCACTTCCGAGCAAATAAAATCAAGTATTGAAGTTCACAAAAACTAAAAAAATCGAACGAAATGAAGTCCTATCACAGTAATACACTCTTCCCCTAAGTTTATTTTCGTGATAGGACTTCATTTCGTTCGATTATTCAGACAGCTTGAGTGCAAAGACATTCTTCAAACAAGCGTCTTTCTGCAGAGGAGCTCGACAACAGAAGGCCAATGTAGAGCCAATCCAACGAATAGCTCGCCTTCTGTGACAATCGGATCGTCCTGGACAGAGAGCATATCTCCGTGTTCATCCACTTGCCTCGGGACGCCTCCGGTTGCTATAAAACAACGCCGTAATCCGCTCGCGACAGCAAGGATTAGAGCGTTCAAGAAGACAATGTGGTGAGAAGGATGATACAGACGAAGGGTTTGGAAAGGGTCAAGGTGGACCTGAAGGGAATGGGAGAGAGAAAGAACCAAGACGATCAGAATTCGCGAAAAAGCGAGGTGAAGAAAGTAGTAAAACGGTTGGCTTAAGATACGTGCGATACTGAGAGGAAACAGTTATACGTTGTTTAAAAAAACAAGATTTTTTTTTTCAATTTGGGCTCTTGTGATCGTGAAGTTGTGAAGTTGCGTCGAAATAATAAAAGTAGATATTTCAACAATATTTTAGTGATCTTCTTTCAACATTGATTACAAAATATAGACAGAGTGATGTGACAGGGTTTTAGTAAACTTCAGAGCATGCTTCTTCAAATGCAATACCTCGTTCGTTGGCAAGTAAGAAAAGAAATGGAACCACCTCTCTGAATTATCTTGCAACATAACATTCCACAACATTGATCGTTGTAAGAATTTAATTCGGCACCCTCGCGACCTGACACGTGCGGGATAAGGGATTTTAGTAGAATATAATAATAATAAACTTATTGTCAAAAAAACAGTACAAACTGCTTATGACCACGTGGAGGGAAAAAAACTAATTTACTCTCCGGAACAAAGCAAGGGACCATCCCATCAATTCCGATCAAGGGCCCTAAGACAGAGGCGGATTCAAAAATTTAAGCAAAAGTTCCTAGATAAGATAAAAAGTTAGCTGCATATATAATGTCAATATGTTTGTAATTTAACGCAAATATGTTTATAAATTTACATGTACAAGTTATTATCGAACTATAGATTATTCTGAGTACAGTGTTTAAAAATCATAAGAGTTGAAAAAAACACTAAATTTACGATTTATTGTTACAATAAACATGCCCCTAGACAAAGCCTAGAGAATCTGTATAAGAAATCCGCCTCTACCCGAAGGGAAAAC
>NNCF01129228.1:240331-250332 GCA_002313205.1 Laupala kohalensis
AATCGACTTTCGTGTACCAGAATTTCAATGTCTGTCAATTTGTTTGAAAGGGATTGGACATTATGATGAAATATAATTATTTTATTTTCGCAAAGAGTTTGTGACTCACGAGAAATGGAATCGACGTTATTGTGGAGAGGAATTTGAAATTGGTACAGCTTCTAGTTCCGGATCAAGCCCGCACACTGCTCCTGAACGCGATTGTCACCTTCGAGTACCACATCGTACTCCTGAGCGCAAGTTGTAACTGTGTATTGGGGCGGCAGTAGGAATAGATGAGGACGTGCGAGATGAGGAAGCAGTAGGTGAAAGAACGGGGAAAGGAGAAGAAATGGGTGTCGAGATAGGAAGAGGAGATGGTGATGAGGTAGGAGCAGAAGGAGGAGAAGAGGTAGGAGGAGGAGGAGATGAAGTAGGTGCAGGAGGAGGTGTAGGAGTGGGTAGTGGGGCAGGTGGATGATGTGAGGTCAGATGTAAAGCTAGAAGAGAACCGAAGAGCTGTTTCCCAGACTGTCTCAGGTGTAAACCGTGCTGGGTAAAGTCCTTGGCAGTCAGGTGTGTTTGCAAATCAAGAGAAATATAGAGGTTCCTTTCTAAAAATTGGATTGAATAAGGAATGAACGAGATTTATATTATATCTTTACTAATCATTTACATTAGTGACAAAATATAAGTAGACAAATTTTTTGAAAAGTAACCTACTGTAAATCAAAATCTAACATCCATTTATCGTCGGTTGTAATGGAGGAAACGGTCACGAATTATGGCATATATCAACAAAAATACAATAAAACACGCAACATTTTGTACTCTACATTTATAGGTAAGTAATTAACGTATCAAAAGTACAACATATAATTCGTATTTTAGTTTAAATATTGATGTGGTATTTACTGACATGATAATTCCAATACAAATTCATCTCAAAAGTTAGTAATCAAATGTAATTTGAAAAATAAAATCGATTGAAAGAAAATAGGATCGTAGTGATTCATTAAATCGAAACACTGAAATTAAAACGAGTGTTGTGGATGAAGTGAAAGATGAAACTATTTATGAAACAAAACATCTGTTGTGAAACTATAATGATATCAACTTGCAGTGTGTTTGAAAAAACTGCAGAAAATAATAATCACTTAAGAAAAAGCCGTAATTGGACTGAAAACATTAACACCAGGGAAGGTATATTTGTTTCTATCGAGACGGTATGCGCTTTGTTATTTCCTGATGAAAGACGGCAGAGAGGTAATGGGAAAGACAGCTAATCCGAGACTCACTAATCCGAACCACCTGAAACCCAGCCAATTTGTGAACGAAATCTAACGCATTGTCAACAATATCCTTTTCATTGCAAGAACGTCTGCTCAGCAGAGAAATCAAGGGCTCTATTTTCTCTTTTTCTTTCAAAAGTGCTTTTACACAGAATTAGGAAAATACTTGATCATTGTTTCCGAAAGTACTATATGCACATGAAAGAGTCTACGAATACAAATAAAATTCAGTAGTAAGAATATTTGTTCTTTACAAAGAGAAACAGAAAAGTTTTAGATAGTGAAAATCAAAACTTCTTCGTGGTAAGCAGTTTAAAAATTGGACACGGAATAAACGTAAGTTAAGCTGGTAACGACTCTAAACAGAAATCAATTCACAGACAGATTATTTTGTAAAATTTCAGTTTGCGACTACTTTTTATATTCAGTAAGCAATCAATAGATTTTAAATAATTGGCGCTTTACGGCCCGTCGACGATCAACAGAGGCAGTAAGATTTGGAAACATTTTTGAATAATTTCAATATTAATTTTGAAATACAGTATTGTATTGTTTTGGCAAATATCCAAGAAAACATATTGAGGGTAAAAAGAAAATGAAAATATTTTTCACAGCAAACTAGTCTCTAAGTAACACATCCTATATAACGTATCAGTGTTTGAATTTATGCCTTTGCCCCAAGTAAAATACAGATTGATTGAGGCACTGACGGTTGATGAAGGTAAAGGGAACAGTACGAGTCCTATACTAATACATAAAATTCTCTTCATATTGGTTCATGTTACTAGAAATAGCTATAATTAGTATATTTATAATTAATTTAAAAAACGACCTCTACTACGATCTTACATCAAATGTGACGAGAGGGGTTAGTGGTAGAACAATTTACAATGACCAGCATACATCGGATAGCACTACAATGGAATGTTCATTACTTTCATAAAAGAATTTCCAAAACCTTATTTAAAAACTACATTGTAATGTTTGCTCTCGAATGATTCTCCCGGTATCCTATGTAAGATCAACAAAGGAATTTAGTACACCAACACAACGTAACCAATTGCAAATGAAATAATGTTTAATTCTAGTGTGTACTGAGGGAGAATGGCATTTATAGCCAGATAAGAGACTAGCTTCTCAGTTTCATTAATCAGGTTGTATACCATAAAACGAATCGAAAATTAATGAGGTATTATTCAGTCAAGTTCTATTAGGGAAATCTCCCCCACTGATTACATTCTTTCATTTCCCAAATGAAACCGCTGACTTATCACGACAGATCACGTTTTAAATCCCGCCACACCCGACGACTAAACTTTACAACACGCAACAGGAAACTAATCACGTAATTAGATACATGCATTATGCATTACCATTTCTCTCTCTACTTATCTCTCATTTCATGAAAGCAACACACAAATTAATCATCACGGATTTTGCCGGAAACGATATCGGCTCTGGATTCAGCGCTGCGTCAAACACTTTCCGTAAATTAATTCAAAACGCATCTCGCCAAGCCGGAACTGACGTTACGATTCAACTCTCGCAATGCTGGCCGTGTGTTCTTCTCGACAGAGATAGGTGGGCAGACGGTGACAACAATGGAGTTCCACAACTGCCCACACGCCTTCATAAAGCTTTTCTAACTCCTTTGGACATTCCATGATAGGGATTTGGACATTTGTGTGAAGTGTTTTTATGCTTCTCTGCCCCCTGTCTTGCTTTCAAAGAAAACCATCTTCATGCTGAGACTTCTGATTCCTCTTTTTCATGTTTTCGTCCTTTTTTCTTCCTTTCCTTGCATTCTGTGGTTTGTCCTTTCGCATGTGCCCCTGTCTTTCACGTATTCTACAGTTCACATATTCCATATAGCTTCTCCATGTACTCCATGTACTTCCCAACTAATCGTATGTTTGGTATACTAAAACTAATGCAATAATTAACTCATTTTCTCGGTCTTTTCATTAGTATTATGCCACATTTATTTACACTCATGTGAACTTTCCATGACCTTCTATTATTTTCATGTGTTTCCTTCTATCTTCCACTGCAAATTTCGTGTTTTTGAGTAGGATATTTGAGTGGTTTTAGTCTTATCCTCGTCTTGTCACTCAGTAATTTAGTTAAGTGTAATAGAATGAGGCGAAATGGAATGAGCTATACGAAAGTAGAAGGTATGTTTGGGTTCAGAGGTTAAATTATTTTGAGGACGAAATAATCTCAGAAATCACAAGCTATATAAAATACTAACTTTGAAAAATATCTTCAAATACCGGTTCGGGTATGCTTCGGAGCAGGGTATTTTCATCTTACTTCTTTCAGGTACACACTGATCTTGAACTGTTCGCAACTCTCAGGAGATGCGAGATTCGGAGGGTCACGCTGTCAGCGCGCGAAGTTCGTAGAGAGTGACGTGTTATGCTGACACTTTACTTGGCGTTACGGTATTTGTGAAGCGTATTCGCTGTAGTTGGCTAAATATTTTTGACCAACTCATAAATATCACAAACATGTCATCTTTACATGGTCCGAACACGCAAATAAAACAATAATGCCACATTTGTTTTCTTATACCAACGATGGACGGGATGTATTTGATATAACTCAAAAAATATTTATATTGTTTGATTTTTCCAGCTCATATAAACATTCCATTCGATATTAAAGAAATTGTAGAATAAGAAAAGTCAAAATATAGGTTCAAGAGCCAGAATATCAACAAATCTCCATCATGGGCGCTACACGGGTAAGCGACACACGGCAAACCAAGTGTGGATGGTTCACGCAAATATTTACCTTATTCGAATCTTTTGATGTGCGAATAAAAACCGACAAGTGAACGAAAACGGATGCGTATTTATAGCAAATACATCGAATAAGGACACACAGCTCATCTACACTTGACCTTGTTGGCAAATACACAAATACTCAACGACAAGTGAAGTGCCGGCATTACATTCGGAGTTCGACACAGAGAGGCGGTGATGCTTATAGGGAGGGGAGGATAGTCAAATAAGAAATCTAGACATGGACATTGGGAGACAAATAGTAAGATCCAGAATTAATTGCACACTTTGAAGAAACATTGACGCGAATGTAAATTAATTAATTATCAAGAACACGGATATGAATTATATTATTTACCCTAATTCCTTAAATCTTTTATAGTTAATGTGTTAAACAACCTTAGCGGGACTCCACAATATTTATTGTGAGCGTTTCAACCCTGTCAGGTATAACATATATTGAACATAGAAACCACTTCAAAATATCAAATGACTTTAACGTAGAAACTTTGTTTAGTTAAAATCATTTCATAATCCGTATAATATATTAAATACGCATATTAAGTTTCTGTTTATACATTGAAAGTCACCGTTGTTGCTGATGCTGTGAATAAATAACTAAATGACACATTATTACCTTAAGATCAATATAGATCCACATACAAACTTTGTTCACAAAATATCGAATGCAACTGATGTTGGAATGTCAGGGACGTGAATCATGTGCAGCAATGCTCCCAAGAAATGGCCATCATCAAACGCACGAGGGATGACATTCACTCTTGTATTTGTTTCCTTCGACAGGGTAGACATTAAGATAAAATGAGGGATCAATAATTCATTATCAGAATAATTTGCATATACGTCTTTGTTTCTTCGAAAGTACGATAACCGAGCAGCGAGGAAAGACACCAGTTGTTGCTCCAATTACAGCTGGTATCTTTTACTCTCTATAGCATGGCGTCCTTTAAGAATGGAGTACCGAAATGGAAATTAACGTCGATCGCCATTTTCTGCCAATACTTTGTAATGTAACCGACGCGAACGAGCACGAACGCGCGAACTGTGTCGCCGAAAGAAAGAAAAGAAAATAAAAGAGAAAAGAAAAAGAAGAGAAAGAATAATCATCATAATCAGTATAAACGAAATAAGCATGTCTGACATATCTTAAGATTTTTTAAATATTTCTTTATGCACCACATTCAAGCAGCTGCTGCTTACAACAGGAACACCCGTCCATTGTTCAGAAAAGACATGGAAAAGAGGGGTAGTTTTTTAATTAGATGTTGACAAAAATTTACCACTTATAACATCACGAAAAGTTTCATCAAGAAGTACGAAAATTCGACATCAATGGATAGGAAAGTGGAATGGGGGATGATTTTTGAAACCTCATGTTGACTGTCAGGTCTCCCTTTTGTTTTTAATGTGTACAAAATTGTATGGCGTTCAGAACAATACTTTTATATTTTCATAAAAGGTCAAATACTTTCAAGATAAAATATTATGTAAATAGTATACAAAACACAAAATTCTTGGTGAAATGATAAGGTTAACGAAGAAAAAGATATTTTAAAATAATTTTAATATAGCGTAAATATCTGTTTCTACACTTGACAGTTACATTAGTCGATGTTCTCCGTATTTTCGTTCCACGTTAACGGTACATGTATTTCAAGTTAAAATGTGTGTCGCAGGTTTGACATATTCCCAGAAACTGTACTAAAATAACAAAATTAAAAACTATATATATTTAATCGCATAATTTCTGCAACGTATAAGTTCCTCTCATATAAAGAATGAAATAAAAAATGAAATAAAATTAATCTCTTTCTTAAATAACTCATAAAAATTGGTTTTGTTTTTTTTCTGATGTATTACAAATTAACAAGATTTATTGAATGTTTTTCTTTCACGAAAAGAATTGTCGTCGTTCGCATTCTCACCGACAGGTAGCAGCAGCTTGCAAGCACTGTAGTTCTTCTCATTGACCTCTCCGCAGGAGCGTCTCGAAGGCAAGGCTCTCTTGTATAATAGCGAAGAGCACAGTAATTAATCTCTAGACAAATTCACAAGAAACATTTTCTTAATGACTCAAGTGTCATGGGCCTAATGTTCCTCCAAGTTGAAAATGTACCTCAGAAGCAGCCTCCACTACCACCATCGCTACCACAGTGCTTTGGGTTAAGGAAAGATGAAGATACAGCAATTTGCGCCCATCCCTTGGCCGACGAAAAGTTGTGCAAGTGCCCTTACGAAACCTCGAGTTATGTGTGGTCCCAAATTAGCTCGAATCTGAACATCAGTTATCTTATATGTGTGTTCGGGGCTTTTGAAATTCCCAATCGCAGTAATTAATATTAATTTACTAACTCGGATGAAGAAATATGTGGAAAGAATTCTATTTAACTCCTACCAAATGAATTAAGTAACATAAAAATCCCAGGATATATTCCAAATACCGTCGAATAAAGACTTGAAATTATTTATGTATTGAAATGTATTATAGAAAATAATTGCAGTTAAATCATTCGCATCGAACGAAGTAAATTAAAATGAACCCATATGTCTATGAATATGTATTAATTTATGGAAAGTTAATGAGTTGTAAATTGTTCAAAATGTAATATTTCTGATAAATAGAAGTCCATATTTAATGCGCGCTAATTACAAAGTAATGGCACATTTACAGAATTCTTTTAATTCAATTTCGCATAATCAAATATACGTGTAAAAGGACGGAAAACTGATGAGCATTATCAGGAATTGAGTAATATCTCGCTTTTAAAACGAAAGACGAGTAAAATCCGTTTTCATTAACGTGAAAAATGAACAGGATCAAATAACAATTTCATAATTTTAGTGTATACTATTCTCTTTATGGGCGTAACAATATAATATATCGTAAATAATTCTACATATAAACGTATGAACATACAATCTAATATATAAATGAGAAATTTCATTAATAACGTCTTAGTTACTATTTGAACTTCCTAAGATGATGATAATAATAATAATAAATTTATGGTCAAAATATAATTGCAAACTGTGTATATCACGTGGAGGACTATAAACTAATTTATTTATCATAAAGAATGAAGTTAATATTTTTATATCTCAGCAAATGAAATCAAAATCCATTTTCACACATAATCTCTTCGAATATTGAAAGGTTTCCCACCATTTCTCTCTTTCCACACTGTAACACAAAAAAACAAAACGCGAAAAACGACTTCCTGCAAGCAGTGTTTTTGTTAGCACAAAGGCATAAAAAAAAAGAATCGCTCATGACCCCTTCACTCCAACGTCTCCAGAGTATGCTCACAGATGCCAAAAGACGTTTCTTCGCTGAAAGGATCCTCCCTAAACTCCGACCCACTCCAACACTCCGTCTCCTGTCAACTCATTGTCCTTCCCTCCAGTACGGAGGAGGGACCTCACCCAGTGAACGAGCCTTGAGAATTTGAAATATTTAATATTTTCACTCTTCGTCTGTCTGTCGAGAAGAGACAATTGAAGGAGTGGAGGAAGTCAGTCTTACGTGATCTTTTGATGTCTCTGCATGGAGCTGACAGCTAATATTGGAATCACGTCTTTGGAGCCTCAGGGGTGTTTCGACCGAGAATAGGGGGTTGGTGCAAGGCAATTAAATTAAACGATTTGGAGCGTGCCCTCTCAGTTGACGTTGCACTTGCCGCTCCGGGTTCTGGAATATTAAAATACAGGATGGTTCAGATTCGAGTGTCTTTGACTCTTACCCTTGATACACCAAGTCAGTCAGGGTGAAGATTCTAACTGAGGCTGGTAACGTCTTCTAAAAGAACATGTGTACAGACTATTATTTTCTAAATGCACGTTTCATTTGATGAGATATTTTATATCCATGCACGTGTCCTGAATGAATAATATCATTTACTCCATAGAATTTTTTTATAGTTATGCTGTTTGAAAGATTTTTTTCTTCACTTAAACACGACAATTAAAAAAGAAAAAAGGATAAACATTTAATACTGTGTGTTTACACGAAACACACACCTACACACCTCCAGCCCACAATACCTCTGCTAACAATTCACCAACAAGATTAAGGAAGAGTCAATAAAAAACACAGCTAATTGTCGAGGTAAAATTATCTGATTGGATGCTTTATCTAAATCAGTTTTATTGTCAGAATGACTTTTTATTGGTTAGATCAATAATGCATTGAAATGCAAGGTAAATTCACACTATTCAATAATACGAATAGTTATTTGTTGTTTTTTCCCCGAGCGTCTGCTCCACGCAGCCTCGTCGCCTGCCAGCTGACTTGACATTCAATTGTCAGCAGTTAGGTACGTGACGCTCTCTGTCAGTTGAAGTGGAAACTAAAACGTTCAACTATTCTTGGCGGGATCAGTCGCGTTCTGTCACCTCGGTGGGTTCCCGAGGGATACTGATTAAATATAATATATCATTTAAGCGGTAATCTCGATTTTGCTGCTCTGCAAGACACCTGTATGCAGCAGTTGACTGCCCGCTTCAGGTGTTTTGTAATCCGTTCCATGCACGATCATTTTAAATGTGTATGTTGGGTTTTTCGAAACACACTGTAATGAATTCGGTAAGGACAATGCAATACCTCGTGAATAATATCCTTTGTACAGACTTCCTTACTTCATTCCCAATAGTAGCCGTCTGTCACCCATCAAGTTTGCGAAAAATAAACAAATAAATAGGAATTTATTTCTATACACATTTTATATACATTCGTGCATTTGCGGTACTGCCACAAACTTGTAACGTACAATTTTTATATTTTTTATATATTATTATATTTTTTTATTAATATATTTTTATTATATTAATATATTTTTTTCTACTTCAGAGAGGACAAAGTTAAATGATCTCATTTATTTTGGTTGTGGTCTAGACCCTCAAATCAATGGAAATTATATGTGGGAATATATAATGGTCGTCTAATGTTTACAATATATCGCATTAGATTGAAATTCTTCACATAACTCAGAGTATATTTGGAACTCCTCTTTCATCTTCGAAGATTGTGATACAGTTGAGCTGGAAAAAGAAGGGACTATAAAGATTGTTAAATTCCTGCACTGCAGACTCAATTTCAATACCTATTCATGTTAATAAAACACAATATGTATTGAGAATGCCTATTTCAATCAATATTATGGTTGAACACGTTCATTCATTCTCTGATTATTTGTATGCATCTTTTCTTGTATTTTATCGGAATGTGATAAAAAATTCATATATAAGAAATATATTATTTTGTAAATGCTAATTAAATTTGATACTCTATAGCAAGGTGACACCCAAATGTCAGGAACGATTGATTAAATTTTGTAGAAAGAAACGTGTATATTTAAAATTTAATGAAAAGTGTAGAATTAATGAAGTAAATGTACTTCCTCCTACGATATTTTAATAAGATTCACGTGATGTACGCAAAACAGAGAATTTAAATACTTTCCTTGCTAAATAAATATTGTAATAATATTTGTCACAAAATTGTTTATTACAATTCACGTTAAAAATAATTGATATGGTTTGCAAAAGCAAATTATAATCTTTCTTTCTGCCATTGCAGTATTTGTAATTGGGTCATATAGCGTGTTATTGAAGCTTATCTACATAGGGCCACAGGAGGGAGGAGGTGGGTGGTAGAGCTATTGTTAGTATGGGTCGGGTAGCTGGTTTCACCAAATACTTGGCTCACATGGGGGTGTTAGTAGGGGAATTTAGTAATAGAATTAGTGATACTAGGAGAATAGGAGGTGGTTATTTCTGTCACGTTGGGTAGATAGTGTATAAAAAGACACATTTCAATTCTTTTTTTCAAATTGAATCAGCATTTCTAATAATTGCACTATATATATATATATATATATATATATATATATATATATATATATATATATATATATATATATATATA
>NNCF01129228.1:250343-277165 GCA_002313205.1 Laupala kohalensis
ATATATATATATATATACATACCTGAAAATCATATGAAAATCTAATTAAACACATGAAAAACATCACGCCTCGATGATGTATTAATACCGCGTTCATAATCTTGGAGATAATATATGATGCATAAGAAACAAGCCATTCATTGAAAAATGTCAAGTACATAAAAATGCCGTAGAAATAATAATTTTGGGAATAATGTATTCTCAAACACCGAGCTGAGAAAATAATAAAATAATAGAATATTCAAGATGGCGTTCGAATTGCATAAAATTCCAACGAAGCTTCTTCATGCATAAAGCGATGCGAAACCACACTGTACTTGCGTAGCTACTGCCACCTCTTGGGACAGACGCAAAAGGTATGTAACTATGAAGGCAGGCACCGCCCTAGAAGCTGCTCTTCCCCTTCATCCTCAGAGATGTCGTCGGGGGACCGCAAGGTTTTGTAACATGCAGTGGTTAGGGTCCCAAGACGCTCCTGCAACGAGGGTGCATAAAGTAAAATGGTAATTAACGGAATAGCCTCTTGATGCAGGACTTAGTTGCTCCAAATTAAGATTACGCTGTCGTACTGCCAGAAAGACATAAAATAGGAAGGATGTTATAAAAGAATATTGCACCATCCGAGTGGTTTGGTATGCATAATATCTTTTTTCTAATAGCTTCGTTGAAAGGTAATTGCAAACGTTTAATTCCGTTAGATACTTCTTTCGAAACTTTTTTCCGAAATCGAACAGAGCAGATGCAAAAAAGAGACGTAGAATACGGGTTCGAAGTGTAAACATGATAAACGAATGTCGTATTACATCAAACATCATATTCTCATATAGTAAACATAGTATAATTCATATCATCATATTAATAACCACAACGAAAAAGGAATAATTATTTTTCTGAAATAATCCTGTACAATAATATGCGCAATCAGGGAGCGCGTCCGAAAAGCAGAATCAAAGTAAGTAATTTATGTAAAATTACTTTTAATTGTGTTACAAAACCTAATCGTAAGGTGACGTATATGCAACGTTACTGTTCAGTAAATGTTTACAATATTGTGCAGACTTAAAAATAAATTGTCTCAATCTTGAGTTGTCGAAGTATTTTCTCATTTGGGAGCTTTGTTTATAAGACTTATAAAAATGTCAAACCTTCATCATAATCGTAACCTAGAAATCGATCTCATTGTTACAAAGTTCAAGGACGCCGAATGAGGTTGATTCTTCATCTTACCGTTTCAACGTGTTCGCTTGGCGTGCGGCAAGTGTTCGCTCAGCACATAATAGCATTCTCGTTATCACCACGGAGTGTAGATATCGCTCACGGAAGCACACGGGTTGACCGACGGCCGGAACGAGAAGCCGCCCGCGTTGCCACTGCTCCGCTGGATAATATTCATTCTGCGACTGCACACTGCAGGGGTGGCAATGCTGACGTGTTTTATCGCAACGCTGCCGGTTCTTCTCAGTTGACCTCGGTATTCAGTGCACTTAAATGCAAAAACTTGCGCCGAAGAGCATGAAAGTGTTATGTGGTACTATGAAGTACATACCTGAACACTATCCAGGGTGTTTTTTGATTTTCTCTCGACTAAGTACAAATGATATAATATGAATATCTTTTTTTAATCATGTGAAGTAAAGCGACTTAATTTCAATTCAGGATGTATAAAAAAGTGTGGTTTCCTGACATAGTTATTGTTTTGCATATGTAAATACCGTGTATTTTGTACTTCGTAAATATTTTACATTTTCCTTTCAAGGCGGGTTTGCAGCAGGGAAAATTAAGAACATAGATTTATGCCTACACGTTTTTTTTTAAATTGATAATGTTTAGTTTTTATAGACAAGTTGGGGTAAAGGTTGACGGCCGTACTTGTGACACCAGGGTTCTACAATGATAAAATACAAAACTATACTTGTACATCTCAATAAATTTTTTTCAAGTCGTGGTCAAATTGTACGCTACTGCGATAGTGATAAATAGATCAAATACTACGATTTAATCATGAGGGATACAAATATAAAAAATAACTCGATATAAAATACGGCGTCCGAATTAAAATTTCATCCCTATTTCTGAAAAGTTTGCCTTGTACGGAATTGCACTGATGTTGGAGGACGTACAAAATTATTCACACCAATTCTTTCATATATAATGATATATGAAAATTAACCACTTCATTATCAATGAACGATTACCGGAAAATGATCTCTAATGACTTCGATGTTGACGAGCCCTAAAGCCCAAACCAAAAAAAAAAAAAAGATTACCGGAAATGAAAGAGTCTGACGAAATATAAAGTGAAAATAGTGAGTAGTTCCAGTTGCCATAAGATTTAATTCTATTATATTCATATTTGTGGTAAATTTACATAAATGAAACTTTATTTTGTTTTGTTAACATTAGAATATATTGCTAGATTGTACATGATTATGACTGAAAGTGCGGAAGGCGTAATTGGCAAGCTCCTTAAGAGTGAATACCTGGATATTGTAAGCACAGTTCACGGCAACTACACGGCCAAATCACAGACGAACGAGCCTTCAGCCCCGCCAAGAACTACGCTCTATTGTAACAATATTGTAAAAAGCAAATAAAGTCCCTTTAAATTCAATTAAAAAATTGTTACTATCCAGGTATGTACCTCAGATTCTTCCCTCTTACTTAAGTCTTCCGAATTCGTATCTAGGTAGCAAACACATAGATTTGATAGTGGTCCCAACCGTTAATGTACACCCCTGGCGTCAGCCACGCCCCTTGGTTCTCCGAGAAATAAATGACCCCTTTTCTCCGGTTCATGTTCACTTCTGCTCACATCGCTTTATCCAATCTCTCGCCGTATTAACAATGCTAATATTGTCGAGAGTTGCAGCTTCGATATTCGGGGTAGTCACGTAGTTTTACGGTTTTGCAGATTTATTGACCTTCAAAATTTGCTTTATGGGATGGTAGAACGAGGTAGCATTATGGGATGGAGTGACGAAGTTAGACGAGCTAGTTAACTTAGAGGTGGCCGAAGGAAAGTGTAATTTGACTTTAATGATCCAATTCCACGAGGAGAAAAGGAATATCCATTCAAATATAAGGATATTTGCTCAAAAAGGCCTCGCTACTAATCGTACTTACTTCCTTTTCTTATAGATTTAAAACCATAATATAAATCCGTATTTTTAACTTGACCCCATCACTCTAAAAATAAATATTAATTGATGAAAATTTGATAAAACGAAGTAACGCGTAATAAACCTTGAAAAAAATTAATGATTTTTGATTTTGTAATGTGTTAATATTTGTATGAAATGAATCACATTTGAACATTCTTTATTAATATTCAGGGACCAATCTGGATGATATTTTCAAATTTCTGATTTACGACAATAGAATAGGTATTGAATTATCTCTTTATATTATTATCTTATTATATTATCTATTGAATAAAAAATTGAAGTAGATAATTTATTATATAGTTTTCTTTTTGTTCAAGTAATTATTTTTCACTTAATAATAGCCTGTACTGAAACTATTTATTTTTATACCCGATAAAAACATCATAAATGGTTCCAAATAAGATTTCCATCAACAAATCTCAATTCTATGACAAGGAGACCGAAAAACCCAGGATTTTGGGGCTAAAACTCGGACATTACTAAAATGGTGTCTACCCTACATAGAAATAAAATAATTTTTAATTGTTACTAGGTACATTCATTGAATAATAAATTTTGAGGTATTATTATAGCAAAAAAAAAATAGATTCTTCTCTGTATTTGAAAGAAAAACCCCACAGGGAACTTACATCTAGTAAGTACGTGTTTGGCAAACACGGGGCCCCGAGCTGAGTCTAGCATTACTTCTACTTACTTGTGCAAGGCTACTTCCTTTCTCTTTCCTGACCTCCCTTGGTCACCTCTTGTTCTCTTCCATCCCGACGCTACTAGGGCTAGGGTATCTTCCATTTTCCTCATTTTTTGTCCCCTCATTCATTTTTGTCCTCAATGTTTTGAGATATGTTTTGATATATTGTATATCAGGAGGGTTTTTAGTGTGTATGGTTGAGTCATGCGGCGAGTCCCACACGCGGGGAGAGTCATGTTGGCTCTCCTTAGTGCGTAACTGCATTTTCCCTACCTGTACAGAATTTCAGGGCTCTAATGACCGTGATGTCGACGAGCCGTAAAGCCCCACAAAAATATACGTGACAACGTTAAAATTTCGGACGATATTACGAACGGAGGGAGAGANCCGCAACGGAGACGCAGGCGAGCACGAATTTCGAACGATCGTGACAATTAGCTTCAGTCCTGGTTTATTTAAAAACCCTGGCGGTGTAGAAAACCCCGTCCAGACGCTCCCCGGACGTCCTCTAAACTAGGACAAAGCGATGAAACCCGGACGGATGGCAACATATTCTTGTTGTGGATATGTATTGCCAAGTAGGTATTATACACATTTAGAAAATATCTCATTTCTCCAATACCGCAATTAATAAAAAGTTATTTGTCTTGATTGCAAATCTACTATTGTTTCCTCACGACATAACGTCGCTATTGATATGTGTCTCACCATCACGTCAAAGCTGTTTCCAGGAATTCAATAGAAAAACTAGCCTCCGATTGTTACACGTTCAGTGTTTGACAGATACATCAGACATCTCATGTCAGCTCATGACTCATGTATTTCCACGTTTTGAAATATAAACGCAGCTGAAAGACAGAAAGAACACATTTCCCTCACGGACACATACGAGTAAATGCTGTCTCAGCGGCAAACAATGTAGCCTATATTTACGATCATTATGGAAGGGGTGGGTAGATATTTATTTAATTTCTACAATATTCAACGATATATATTTAACGACATTGCTAGAACATTTTTAATATAAATTCTTCTTTCGCTATTTCATAATTTCAGAAAAGTAATAAAAATATGGTTAATTGTAATACATATAGTAAAACACCTGCATCACAGCAAAGATATTTGATCGAAATAAATTCATAACGCTGATAATTGATCTCATTGCAGGTACAATATACTAAATAAAAATAAATCATTATCAACAGCTGGTTTTAGTTTCTTTTCCTAAAGACTGATTGAAACGCCAAGTTTGGTTCAAATTATTCTTATTTCCTTATTCTTCCTAGATATCTCTTTAATTTCTACAGTAGTCAGTTATATATACTTTACAAGATTTCTCGAACGTTCTGTAATATAAATACTTCTTTACTAATTTCACAATTTGACCGAATTTTTGTCAGAGTAACCCAACCAAACTGAATACATCTCATTCCAATAGGAAGTGAATGACAATATTTTGAAATCTTTCATCGATTGCTGTATAAAGTGGTGTAAGTATAAAGTATAAATATAAAGTGTAAGTATAAAGTATAAATATAAAGTGTAAGTATAAGTATAAAGTGGTGAAAGCGAACGTGATCGCGAAGGAGAGATGCTCCTGTATTTCTTCGGTCGCGGCTGCGGCGTTCTTCGAACAGAAAGCCAAATAATGATTGTGTACAGTTTGTGCAATTTGAGAAAGGCAAAAATAAACATAGTTTCAAAAAAATTGATTTTTCAATTCAAATGATCTTACCTTCTTTAATAAGAGATAACACAGTCTTAATATTCACCATTTTGTATTTATAATTATAGGAAGACTCCTCGACCGCCGCTACTAATAGATTTTTTTTTTGGTGGGGCTTTACGGCTCGTCGACATCGAGGTCATTAGAGCCCTGAAATTCTGTACACGTAGGGAAAATGCAGTTACGCACTAAGGAGAGTCAACATGACTCTCCCCGCGAGTGGGACTCGCCGCATGACTCAACCATACACACTAAAAACCCTCCTGATATACAATATATCAAAACATATCTCAAAACATTGAGGATAAAAATGAATGAGGGGACAAAAAATGAGGAAAATGGAAGATACCCTAGCCCTAGTAGCGTCGGGATGGAAAAGAACAAGAGGTGACCAAGGGAGGTCAGGAAAGAGAAAGGAAGTAGCCTTGCACAAGTAAGTAGAAGTAATGCCAGACTCAGCTCGGGGCCCCGTGTTTGCCAAACACGTACTTACTAGATGTAGGTCTCCTGAGGGGGCTACTAATAGACGACTACTCTAAACTACTAAAGTCTATTCTGACGTGAGAACCCCAAACTGCCAAATTTGTTACGACACTCCTGGTGGTACGAAATCAAAATCTTAGTGGCATTAAACAATTTAAATTTATGAAGAGGGTGACAAATAGAGTCAATCCACACACGATGAATCTGGAAATGCAAATTTTCACTTCCCTGAATCTGGAACGATGAATATACGTTTTGGTTAGAAATACTGGTGGAAGGTATTACGGGGTGTACGAGGAGATGCTTAAATATGTCATCAAACACGAATTCTCTAATATTATCGTAAATGCAGCCCGTCCCTTTCCGAGAGATATACTCATATGCAACTGCCACGCAGTTAAGTAAATAAAAGCTAAAGAAATATAATACTACAAAACTAGAAATATGCAAAAATAGAGACTAGTGTATTAATTTACACGTGTTCACGAGATGAATAATACACAGAGTAAATGGTGATATACAGAGGTTTCAAAAGATTTGTGCCTAAATTAATTGCAAAAACTTCTTCGAAAACAAACATAAAATAAAAATGCATGAAATAAAACAGAAAACTTGAGTTCGACGTTCGAAGTCTGTTTATCCTTGTTAGTGTCTAGTCTTTCTAGCACTATATCTTTAGTCTTTTAGCTTTAGTTTCCTTTTTTTACTCTTTAGAGCGAGAATCCCAGTCATATTCACAAACGTATAAGGAATTATAACGTAGATGCATTAGAGCTCTCACTAACTTACTTTCCTTTATTACTTTCCTTTATTAGCATGACTTTGCATAATTCTTGAGTAATTTTTGAGACAACTGAAAGGTTCGTTACGGAAACCGAAAGAAATATGTGCCATATCTTTTGGTGCCATATACGTAAAGAGAGTATACTGTGCTCTTGTCTTGTATTGCAGATGGAGAAAGGAAAAATGTAATTATTTTTGTGGTTTTTAATTTAGCGTTACTCATTTTTAGTTCTAAAGCATTTGAGTAGAACATAAAATTTTTCTTTACCTAAACTAGAATATACTTCATAAATTTTGCATTAATCTACTTTGTTGCTTTTCGTGTATTTAACGGATTTCGATAAATTTGATAGTTGTTATCGAATTTATACACAAAGAACTGAAATATGTCATGACGTAAAACAAATAACTCAAAACTTTCGAAGCGATATTATTTCACGTAATAATTATTTAAAGTCCCATGTTATTATTTTACAACTATATCAATTTTTCAATTTTAATTACATTACACAACAAAATACCAGCACAAAAATCCCTCTGAAAGTAACCTGGAAAAAGTAAAAAGTAAAATGACTACTAGCAGAACACGGTTTGAAAGTAAATTTGGGAAATTTATTCCCCCAAATGTAAAACAAATTAAAAACGTCCTCATTGCAATTAACTAATTACAATTCTTATTTTTCTTGTTTTGACCAGTGCTTTAGAGAGTAAAACACACTTATATTATGATGACAATTTTATATGAATTTACAGTTAAAACGTATGAAGTAAATTCATAAACCAAAATTTACCAAAAACTCTCAATTCACGAGTGAATTAAAACTATATAACTTATATTCTATGTTGACACTACGTTGAAGAGAGAATTTCATCAAATGAACTAATTCAAGATATTTCCGTTTTAGTTGTAGAACTCTAGTTAAAGGGGTTTCCAGAGTGTAAACTTTTACACTCTCAAACTAGCTCGAAGAGTCAAGTTGTTGATTTTCCAGATAATTTTCACCTCAAAGGAGCTAAATTGCAGCTAGATATTGAAGGATGATGTGGCGCAGTTTCACTAAGCTCTTTGTATTTAAGTCCTAATTCAGTTCTCATAATAGTAGCTTTCCTGTTGTGGTTTGGGATAAAAAAATAATCGAAAATGACCAATATTTGTGTTGAAACAATAGTTTTCGGGGCCACTGAGATGACTAGTGGCATTCACGATGTCGCTGAATCAGACGTTTTTAGGGGTAGTGTTTGCTAGTTTCGGAAACACCTTCAATACTATGGTATCTATGGATATTTTTATCGCATCTAGTCTTTATTTCGATAATTTCGAAACATGCTAAAAATTATCAGCCTATGTGATATTTTTGCTATATTGGCGAAAGTTATCGAGTTGATATTACTCTTATTACTATTTCTCATGAAAAGTTCATGGTACATCGGCATGAAGTGGTTTTCTTAATAACAAGCGAAATGTAGATCGCAGAGCGTCCTCTTAATAAGAAGTGAATAGTAACAAAGACGACGGAGTGAAAAGTAGCTCGCAGAGAGTGTACTTGCAACTTTCTAAACATTTTAGCCAACTTATACTTCTAGTATTTGTCTTCCAAATTTCATATACTGTTTTGACTTCAAAGCAAAAATAAACCTTATTGAATGTCGTATTGAGAGATTAAGGAGTTCTTGGTATCGTTCTGAGTGTCCTGTTTCATGTTTTGCAACTCCTTTTACTTTCTCATATACGTGTTGTATAGAAAGTTTTGAAATCGTGAAAAAATTTGAAAGAGATTTCGGCAGAAAAATATGTTTTGGCGACCCCTGAAAAAGTGGTTTTTGGCATAACGTCAGTCCGTCCGTCTGTCCGTCTGTCCGTCTGTGCGCAGCGATTCTGAGTAAATGGATGAATCAATTTAATTCGCATTTCGTATTTACGGTACAATTTACTTGTTGTCGATGCATGTGCTCAATGTTTTAAAATTTGAAAACAAAGGGTACTTCACATGAAGGTCAAAGTACTCTTTTAAATGTTTTTCAAAAACGGCTCCAACGATTTTGCTGAAAATTTCTGTACATAATTTGTCTACTACACTTACACATTAGTTTATTGTTTCAAGAAGCTTGAATAATATTTTGCGGTATAAATGAACCAAGGAGACTTAGAATACACTCTTCGTAAACTGAAATGAAAGATTTTTTTCTGGCCCAACTGGAGATTGACCAAGGGAAAACTTGGTGACAAGCTTGTTGATGAACTAGAACGCTACCACCTGAACCACGGAGGGACTAAAATGGCCATTTTCGCCCTTAAAAAACGTACAGCCCGTTGCTCAATGCAATTCAACAGAACCAGAGCATAAGTAGCACCGTGACGTGTCCAGCTTCGGTATCTCACCATCGACAGTTTCCATGCTCCGCCGGAAGATAACGCCAGCGGCGTAGCCATGTGAATGATGCGTCAATCCGCGAGCAGCGCTGTCAGCGTGTCAGCGCGCGATGACAACATTCTCTCCACCCGCCTCTGCATTAATCATTGCCACCGACCATTTTTATTTGTGCCGCAGGTTGTGAGGAAGGTGGACAGTGTGATGACAGTCTGACGGGACATAGGATGGTGCATGAAGAAACGAGAGAATTCTACCTATTCTCTGTGTATTACTAGTGGAATTCAGTTTTGAAGAAAGAAGTGGTATCAATAACCTTACGCTTCTTGAAAAAAATGATATAAATATTTCAAGTTTCTGAAAATTCAGATAAAAATAGATAATATAAAAACAACTTCCTTCAAAATACTTCCTGTGACATCACTGTGAAGCCCACAGGACTAGACACCTAGTTTACGGAGAGTGCCTTGGTTTATTATCCCGTACGTGCTCATATGCAGTTCGTAACGGTTTTTTTTTCGACAAAAAAGTTTATTATTATAATTATTACTATTATTATTATTATTATTATTATTATTAACACTGAGACATGGTAACCGGTAAGCAGAGGTGGACTTAGGGGGACGGGACTTCAGGGGTCAAACAGAGGTCTCTTTCCCCCAAAAAACATGAGTGAAATATTTTCTCGTAATAGAAATAATTATGTTTAGTGCACAGGTCTATCATACGCATAGGGAAGTAAAATCACGTGGATGACAATAAACTAATTCACTCTTCCGAAGAGAGAAAGGGGCCATCCCATCAATTATGATCACAGGTTCTAAGGCATAGGCGGATTTAACATTTCAGCACACTCGTATGATACAAATAAAAATAGTTAGCTACGTGTTACGATGTCAACAAAATACCAACATATTAACAAATTATACACAAAAATATTATTCTTATCAAACGATATATTATTTGGAAAATATTGTTTATAAATCAGAACTATCAAAATAATTATAAATTCAAAATTAAGTATTTCAATATTCCGCCGCCGCGCCGTCCCTAGGCAAGAGCCTAGAAAGTCTATACATACAATCCGCCTCTACCCGAAGTTAAACCGAAGAAAAACCCGAGTCAGGATGTACTTAAATTTCGTCAGTTAACTTCATTTGAAACTACGGTCTGTAATTCAAAATTATTATTTTTTGATATTTTTTGTGTCCAATTGGGCTCGTTCGCCTGTTTTTCTCCCCTATTCCCAACAACATTATTATCTCTCGTGATCATCACAAGTACCAAAGCAGCCAATGTCTCGTCGGTCGCTGGCGTTACGTTCACCGCGCAAATGTCTACGGCCTCCACCCCGCTGCTCCCCGTCGCCGACTGCCTCGGCCGTCGCAACCGTCCGCGGTGATAAATGTGCAATTGATTGCCGTTCCCGCATTTAAATCTGCACCGTCCGCTGAGCCGCCGTCGTCGCCGTGCTTGACTGATGGTTCCCGCGCGCCACGCCGTCCGCACTCGATACATGTCCGACCGCCATTTTTGCTCGCAGTCAATCGCTCTTCTATTTTTTTTTTTGTATCCTTCGTATCCTTTTTTTCGCAGTTAATTGAAATGCATTGTCTGGACAGCGCGCAGGATGTTCGCTCCTGTTGTGCACTTGAGGAGAGGTGCTGGCGTGATAAGAGAGTGTGATTTGTTTTATAGTGACATTACATAGAAGGTATTTCGCTCAGAGAATATAAATATCGTGATGCTGTGACTTATTTTTTTAATCTTCGTTTGGCATAAATATTTTAACGCTTTAAGTAAAGAATCATATGCACATATAATGAACAATATTTTTGATGAACGAGATATAAAATTGTTCAATGACACATAAACTACTTGTTATATACACCATGGTACAATGATGCATAAATTTGTCACACCCTCAATCTCAGTGATACAGAATCTGAAGTCCAAAAAATACCTGGGAAAGAGACAATAATGTCTCGGAGAATTAATAAATTTATTTATACATTGTAGTGTCAAGGGAATTTGTCAAAATTGGAGTAATTATGGTGCATTTATTTTAGCAAGATCGTATTTTCTCATAGACTGATGAGAATAATAATAATAAATTTATTGTCAAAAACAGTACAAACTGCGTATGGCCACGTGGAGGACAATAAACTAATTTACTCTCCGGAAGCAAGCAAGGGACCATCCCATCAATTCCGATCAAAACTTTCAGTTCACAAGGGAAGTGGCACTTCTTGTGCGCTGTTAGAATCATAAGAAATATTTGAATACACCTTTAAATCACCATTTCGAATGACACATCGAACGTCCCAATTGATCTGACTTCAGCAAAAACTTTTCAGTCAAACATGAAATTTTCCGAGGTTGGATGTCTATTTTCATTGAGCTATGGTTCCTTCCATACTGATAATAGGATGATGTGAAATGAGTGAAAATGAATATAAGCACTGTTGTGCAGAATGTCGTGTCTCAGTCAATCTAATGATGTACTCCTATATTATTCAACTCACTGTGTTCGGATATAACTGATGAAAAAAATACTAAATATTAATTGATGGGGTCACTGATAGTAGATCAACGTAGAAAAATGACGTGATTTTCTGCACTAATAATAGTTTTGGTCTACGAAGGGGTCATAGAGGACATGGAAGGTAGTGTACATTTTTTCTTTGGAATGTGTTTGAGGTGGTAAAGAGGTTCTAGCAATGATGGAAAGAGGTTGGTAGGAGGAGAAAATGACCCATTTTTTTGTTTTTTCACTGTTATCTCGAAAACCGTGAGTCATAATAAATTGCTCCATAAAAATAACAGCTTATAAGGTTCCATATTCGATTGTTATCATCATTCGTCTTATGGGTATTTTATGATTTTCGAGATATCTGTACGCGAAAATCATAACTAATTGAGAAAAATATTTCACCCCATTTTTCTCGTCAAATTTGTTTCTCTTGTACCTCAACTATTTGTTTTAAAGAAAATGTTCAGAAAACATTTTCAGAATAATTACGTTTACTATTTTATGGTCAATTGCTCCGAAGTTACAATTTTTAAATTATTACATTCAATTACACGCTTAAGAAAAAAAGGAAAGAAATTCCCACTTCGCTCTTTCTCGTATTTGTCGTTCTATAGTTGCCGTATATTGTGTATCAGTGCTTATAACATTGAAAACAAGGTCATCGTATAATTAGTATCATTTATAAAAAATGAAATTTCATAAAAAATATTAATAACTTAAAGTATTTAAAGTAAGGAAACGATATATTCACAAATTTATTGAGAATTTTTTACCACAAAGTGAATTCCAGTGTCACTGACAAGTCTAAATTATATTTACGAATACAAATTGGAGATTTACATAACAAGTTGGTTGTAGCATTAATAATACAAAATTATGAACGAAATGTGCATAAAACACTTCTTGGAGAAAATTCTCTTATCAGTTCTTCGAAAGAAAAAAAGTCTACGATTTTCTGAAAAACGTGTCTATTTGCATACTCAGAAAATTGGATTTAGTTAACTTCTCTTATTTTTGTACAGTTGACACATTGGAAAGATATATCGTAATCTCTTTGATAGTCTCTTTTTAAACTTTTTTACAATAATTCCAGTTAGTTATCGCAAACAGAATTTTCAACGGCATCAAAACCATGCATAGCCCGCGGACGATCCTTAAAATACGCATCCGATTCAGTTATTTTTACGAAATTCTGAGAAATGTCTCCGAAGTTTGTTTGAAGCTCGTCATATCAAATGAGAATATTGATCCTAGTAATTATCAACGTAAAGGTAGCACATGTTGTGAGCGATCCGATATTTGACCTCAAGCAAAAGAGAAACATGGAAAAGCTAGTGATCAGAAAAATAAAACTCAATGATTACAGCAAATGCATTACTCACGAGGAATTATTTATATTACTCATATTTGATTTAATATTAATTATATAAATTAATGTGTAATATATAATAAATTTAATGGGATATATCAAAAGTGTATTCAGAGTACATGAAGTGTAACTACAGATATGTTAAATTGAGCAGGATAAAGAGCAGAACTGACGATATATTATACACATGAATGTCACTACTCAATTCTTCAAAACGAAGTATTAATAAGTAACACCTGATGTATTAACTTACCAGTAAAGGTTAATCTAAAAGTTTATCCCCACGAAGTAGGAAGGGACTATTTCATTACCCTTCCAGAAATTATTTTCTTGTTTGTCGGTCATCTCAAGATTGTTGAGAATCGTTAATTGAAAACTAGTTAAAAAATATGCCTGTAAAGCTTATACTCTTAAAACGGATTAAAAGTTAGTTCTCGACGTATTTTTTACTACCCCAATTTTTTGGAACCAATTTCCGAACCAGAGCAGCTGTGAAATAGAAAACGTCGTTATTATATGTACTTTTTTAAATACAGAAAAGTGAGACACTTATTAATGAAGTATCCAGCAGTCGAAGGTTAAGGGCAGATATGTAGAAGGCAGTAACATTGTCTGTAATGTACAGAAACTTTAGCGGTGTTATATTCAAAAATTACTCCATGTTATCTTCACAAATCTTCACAAATTCCACCATTCACTTAACATGTTACACATCAATAATATAAATGAATAATATATAAATTATGTACAACTTATATTTACTTATTTTAAATTTATCCGACCATTGGCTAACACACACCACTGAAGCTATATTTTGCATAGCGATATCTATAGTACTGACACGAAACATAGTGCATTCTGTACTCTTTCACAATTTTACCTCAATTGCACTATTTATAATATAAATTACTTCAATGTCTAAAATTGGGTTTAAATTTAGTTCTAATGACGGGAATTAACGAGTTTGAAGTTTGAAATTCTGTTTCATTTCTCTAATACAAAAGTCATTGAAATCACAAATACATTACTACATAATGTCACGTCCGTTCTTGTACTGACTTAAACAGAAGAAGTGATCAATCTTTGTGAAGGTCTGGTGTAATGCGTTTTTCTTCAACGATGAAACTTACCCTCTTCCAAATTATATCCTCAGATACGTTTCATTATCTACCTGAAGGCCCTCAAATGTGAATTGAACATAAAAGTCATGAAACATGTTACGCTTCTACTTACATAAAATAATTATACCAATAGCAGATAATACGTAGGAGAGAATTACAACATAATTCAACATTTGAAGACGATCTACAGAAGTCGCAGAGATATCAGGAATGGAGAGCAGAAGCATTCCCGAATGATTATGCGCGAGGCAACTTCTCACAAAGTCACTCAATTTATCAGAGGTGCACGTAAGATTGTTATCTTACGCAGATACTTTGTAGAAGATCAGGAACAATAAATCATTCCGCATAATGAATAATGGATCCTCACTTTGCAAAGATGGAGGTGAAAGTGAGAATCTGGAATCTCTTGCAACTAGACAGTTTGAATAACGATATATCGCTTGCTATTTACTCTTACAGATTGTATATTTAGTTTCCGTTCTAAACAATTCAGTAATACAGAAAGACTCTTCTTGTCCTTATTTATAAAAATTCGTTGTAGAATTCAAAATTTTACAAGATCTACTCTTGATTTATTTTTCTGTTAGCATGCAAAAAACAAAATAGTATTCTCATAGACAGTTCGTCTTCATATAAGCACAAGTCAACAAGAAACACTAGATTTTTATGAATGACATAAATAATAACAATTTAAAATTAAAATATTGATTAGTTGTGTATTTTACTCAATCAATACAAGAAATATGAAACGATTTTAAAAGAATCTGAAGGTTCTCCAGCATGCGCCCAGGTATTAGACGAGAAAAAATTTCGTTGATCGTTCGTTTCTTAGATTTTAGTTTTATCAAGTATTTCATCTTGAAAGAGCTTTTCATTCAAAAATTATATTCTTACAGCCACGACACACGTTTATCCCATATTTGTGGGATAAACATTATTTAGGGGATTATAAATATATTTGTGGGATAAACATTATGTAAGAATATATATAACTTTTAGAACCAAAAACCCATTTATGAAGACTCATTACGTACTGGCGTTTTATTTAATTATACAAATTTTAAAGATCGTATGTCAAATCTAACTGTCCCACAACAGATCTAAAGGTGGGACCATGGGATTCTCGGAGAGTAGAGCTTGGGTTTGGCACACGGGGCAAGAAATGTGTCTAGCATATCGCTCCGGCCGGTATATACACCCGTTACTCATTTTACATCAGGTTGAGTAGGTCTAGGAATCAAACTAGACGTTGCAAAGATCTTAACAATAAATTATAAAAGACCTTTAAAAAATTGATTGTGTACTAAAAATAGAAATTCTAACAAATGTTCATAAACCCTGAGAAACTTCAGAAATACAAAAAGTGTAAAAATCTGTTATCAAGCATACCCAATAAGAGAGATAGTGTTGAAAATCGTTTCTTTTTCATTATAAGTAACGTGTTCGACTTGTTTTCCGTTGAAAAATGAACAAATAAATGAGTGCCACAAATAATTAAAGAAAACTGCGTATTACCTAGAGAACAATCTTCTGCTGCTTTACTTAATTATGGTGTCACAAGGAGTTCATTTCTAGTTTCACTTCAGAGCGTCCAAATGTAAGTAATGAAATGTACATAAAATGTACATGAGGGGGGGTAAATAATTCTATCCTTTCTTTCTAAATTGTTGACCAATTGAAAATTGATAGTGATCAGACGAAAAAGCAGGTGCTTAGTCTGAATCATGCTCATTTTGTCACTATAACAATTATTGTCAATAAGGGCCTATTACTTTCGTAATAATAATTAACTAATAATATCGCAATTGGATTCACAAGTTTATTTTTCATAAGGTAAAAATAAACAAATTTTACCATCGACAGATGGAATGTACGGAAGGAGAATTGAATATATTCGAATTTATTTCTGGAAACGATTGTCTTTAGAAGAAAACTCGATGAAGTAAAATGTAAAATATATAGAGAATTGAATTAAAGAATCTAGAAAATCGCCTCCCAAAAATAGAATGTCACTATATAAATACCTCAAAAATGAAATGAAGGGAAATGTACAATACTTTCATGTCTATTTGTGAAGCTTATACAATTAAAGCGATGAAGAGGCATTAATATCCAAATAACTATCCACCAGTATTTTATTCCGTGATTTGACGAGTCAAATTAATTCAGCGTTTGTAGGATTTGATTAATTTCACTGAAGTGCGGAATAAAAGTCCTAAATTCATTAAAATTCAATCGCACATTGCTTAATATAAGAGACACAAAAACTTCTTTTGAGGAAAGCGAGTGTTCCATAAATCAATATAATCACAGACTCATTATTCAAATAACGGACGGAACAAAACTTCTCATGTTCCACACAAAGTTTATATGCCACAGCGCACAAACGAGAGAAAGGAGTTTTCACTGCTGCGACAAGAACTTTGTCTTTTTGCCCTTCTCCAATATGGCGACTTCAAAACGTAATCCTCTATTATTTCCTAATACGTTATTAACCTTTAAAACTCAAATACTGCGTTGCTCAAAGGTCTTTCGGGGACGGAGCTTGGTAGCTTCCGACTCGCAGAAAAGGGATTGAAGACGAAGATGGAGAGCGAGAGAGAAAGGAGTAAAGATTTCTCGAAATGTTCCGTCCGCCATTGCGTCGACTGCTACCAAGCGCCGCGAACCACAGACACAGCTTCTTCCTACCGGAGCCATTAAATCTCTCACAATTCCGCCCAGTCCTTATTACATTAAGCAACATAACAGCAAAGCTGTGTCTGTGGAGAAGCGAGGGTTGGGGAGGTTGACTTCTCAGGGAGTTGGTGCTGTTCTTCTCTGACTGGGAGGTTGGAACACTTTTCCAAGTACGGGGAAACAGGGTGGTAAAGATATTTTGAATCAAGGTATTAGAGGAAGATGTTCTTGTAATAGAGATAGCAATAGAGTGGATGATGAATTAGATTTCTAAGGTTAGTGTCAGGTACGTAGTGGGGAATTCGCGGTGTCAGGACCCGTCTCGAAATTTTGTAATGAAAGGATTTTTTCCCTACAAAATATTGTTAATTTACCATTAACAATTTATCGTTCAATTAATCAAATACATAAACCAACTTAAAAGTTTATCAGGAAAAATAACTTAATCATCAATATTTTTTGTCAAAAAGTCTGGACCCCTTCTAAAACAAGAACTGGTTAGTTTATTACTATGGAGTACAGTATGTAACTTCTTTCCTAATAAGCATTATTATAGCGTTTCCGTGCAAAGGGCTCATAATAAATCTTTTAATGATAATACAAAACTTTTCGGTGAATTCTTTCGTAAGATGAGAGAAAGCAGTTTGTTCATTCTGGATTTGCTTCATTCTAGAATCTGTAATCTCATTTACAACAAAATACAACCTTAATCATTTACCATTTTAATGTATCCGTCGTTAGTAATTAATCATATCAAGTTTGTTATGTCAAGAATTTGGCTCTCCGAAGAGAAAAATTAACAACAATCTCTATAAAAGTGTAGGTCATATTCCCCATAATAGAAGATATCCAAGTAACTCTCCGAAAATGTTCAGTAACATAATAAAAAAGAAATTAAATGCAAGTAAATGAAAAATACAAAAGAAGCATGCTCATAAAAGATGAGATTTCCAAACACAAAGAAAGACGCGCGATTTCAAAAGTGTCGAAATCAACGATTTCATAAGCTAATGCGTGTACCATGTAACATAGGCCACAAATTACGAGCTTGTTTTGAATATAAACTGCAGCTAGATATACCGTGTTGGATCATACAGTATTACTGAGGGTACGTGAAAATCAAGACAATTGAAGAAGAAAACATTAGGATGAGAAAGGATAGCAAAAGGTGAACAGATGACGAATCCGTCTTTTTGAAAGAACGGGGCTAAGGTTGGAGAATTTATTTTACTGGGACATTAGTAGAACAGCATTTATTGAAAACTAGCGAAACACACAAAGGCAAGACAATGATTATCCAAACAGAATAAAAATAATACAATAGTAACAAAATTGAACAATAACTAGCAATTTCGTGAATGAGACGAGTGCGAATCGACGGAGTCGACAGTATGTGCTAAGTAAAGACGAAGACAAGTCGTAAAAAGAAAACGTCTATGAACAACAAGATGTGAGCTACAGAACGAGAGAGGAACATGTGAAGTTTTATTGTGACTATGTCTCGTACTTCGGAAGACTCTGACCTCAAGAAGCATTTGTTTTATTACCNCTACCTTCAGCAACTTAAAAAGGGTGCATCTAACTTCAGGACGAAGTTAAAATTAAATCTATTATTGTGCGCCAATGTTTCAAATAACCAGTTATAAATCTTCAATTTTAATCGGGCATTCAGTTATATTAGTTCTTTAAAATAGATCGAAGAAAAGAACAAAGAATAAGAGTCTGAAGCAGTCTCTGGAATTAGTCGGTCTACTCGCATTTTAGTTTTNTTACCTTCAGCAACTTAGAAACGGTGCATCTAACTTCAGGACGAAGTTAAAATTAAATCTAATAGTGTGCGCCAATGTTTCAAATAACCAGTTATAAATCTTCAATTTTAATCGGGCCTTCAGTTATATTAGTTCTTTAAAATAGATCGCAGAAAAGAACGAAGAATAAAAGTCTGAAGCAGTCTCTGGAATTAGTCGGTCTACTCGCATTTTAGTTTTTCTAAATAAATAAAAAACATATCAGGCAAACGTCAGGGAAACTATCGACGATCATGATTAGGTGGTTTTGAACCTCAAAACCAGTAACAAAATTTATATTAAAAATAAAATATTGAATTCTTAAGTCTTGTCTCATTTTTAGAAATGTATGTTGTATTCCAAAACAATATTTATAAAAACATTTAAAACTTTTAATAATTTTGTTTAAATTTTATATACATTGATGGGTGTACGTAGGAGCATCTGGTTCTTTCCTCACAAGCTCTCTCAAACCACCGTCACTTAGTGACTTGAGCCGTTTATCAGTCTCCCGTATCATGTGTTGCCTTTGCATATGCGGATTTCTGGAAACACAATTCCATAAGCTACTTCCTGAGAGCCACTAGAGAGACCGTCAAATGTACATCAAAGGAGTCCCTCGTGAGTACATAGTACTTAAGAAGATCTATGATTACGTTCGTCTAAATTCAGAAATAATATTAGGGGAAGGACTTGGAATACGTGGATGAAACACCTAATTGAAAGAGGTGCACCTCTTAATTGTGACGACTTGATACTATTTGCTTTAACTAGCGATTTACATCGACTTTTCGTTGAATATAAGATTTATAGTATGGCTTTTCTATTAATGTATTCTTGAAAGATGTCAGTTTGTACTTCTTTCAAAATGCACTGTTTATACGTAATATTAAACACAAAAAATATTGTTAAAAAGTGGAAGGAAAACGATAGCACAATATTTGTGATAAAATAACGAGTCAAGGTTCTTTTAATTGCCTTAATTTTGTTTAAGAGTGTTACGGGATTTGTTCCAAAAGCGGCCTCTCGGTTTCCCATTCCCCCATGTTGTTATTTAAACAAAATGAAAGTATGAAGGGTATTTTAGACGATAAGTGCTTCCTTAGTATCTTACATGTATGCAGTTTATGTTCCCCTCACGATATACAGGTCTTCTATGTGGAAAATAAAATTTAAAATAACGACGCGACGTGAGTTTTGCACATAACCGTGTGAATAGGGTTCTCCATTCCAATCACATCAATCAAAACAAAGCAAAGGAATTACTTAAAAAACAAATCACCAATGAGTTTTAAAAAATTTATATTTGACGTAGCGGAAGAAAATAATACAAGTATTAAACATGAATACGCACCCTATGTATTATAAATGAATACAAATTTCTTATCATGAATATCTATTTTAAAATTGTACGATAATACAAGAAATTTAAAGTTAACTTTGTTTAGTGGGTCATTAAAATTTGTAAATTTAAAATATATTTTTGCAAGACATTTCACAACAAATAATAAAATTTGAAATCAACCACGAGTTAATTCTTTTTAATTTCAAATTTTCTCGATAAGAGTAAAGTCAGGAAACGTTCCAAAACTCTTCTATTTTGTTCTACCCATAATAAAAAGTGGGTAGCCGTAATATATTTATTGGTTTCTAATCGATTTAAGAAGAATAAGCAATATGTTGATTTATTTAGTTTTCAGAGGTCTTCTAGGCATTCTATCGAGTCAATATTTAAAAGAGTTCTTTACTCATTAACGCACTACCTTTTGGCGCGATGCTATGAGTTTATTACAAATATTATCTTCGTCTGAAAGCTTTTGAGATGAAGGGTAAGAGTTGTACGTTGAATTAGTCCTTTCCAAAAGAGAAAGAATGATATGATAAGATATCGTTTCGTTAATCCGATTATATAATGATTAGCAGGTAAATTTGCATAATGTACACATGAACACGGAAAGGCTACTTGTTGATATAATAGTGACTGTATATATTCAATTATTGAAGTTTCGTTAACATTTGTGGTTAACAATGGCCATGTGACCCGAATAGGGCAACATAGATGTTCCACTGCTACACTCTCCCGATGGAGTGGGGAACACACGGAGCAGTGTTAGTCCGGTTCTAGTGCACAGTAAGAGAAGCAAATGGAAAACACTATAAGACATCATACTACTAAAACCACCAAATTTATTTAACCTTAGAAATAAGAGATAGTCGTAGTAACAAAACAATGTATTCATAAAATTACGCAGACTAAAGAAAATTATGCTAGTGAACTTATATAAATCAATGACAATAGTTAAAGAAAATCATTTTCTTCCTTCATGAAATAGTTTTTAACAGTCTCTAGTTAACAGTTATTTAGTGAAATAAACTGATAAAAATATTTATGAATGGAAACGTAGACAGGCAGTCTGTCAGCTGCCTGCACGTGATAAGAAGCGTCTATTCACGATCGGTCACTCTGAACTTACGCATATCGTCAAATAAAAACAGCACTTCTCAAGTATCTCATCACAAATTAACTTTTTCAAAACGAAGATTATTAATGAATGGTCGAGAACGACGCATAAGTTTATGAATCACACCTGTCACTCCAGGTTCACTTTCAATATGGACTGTCCGAAGAGGACATGGTGGAAGCCGAACTACAAATTTGACTCGCGTTTCATTATGGACAATCGGAGTGATAATAAAGACATTATGGACAATCGGAGTGATAATTTTGATAATAAAGACATAAAAGTAGCAATACCTTACGCCTCTAATATGAGACATCGTCAGGTGAGCTTATTCATTGCTAGCGTGTGACTGATTTAAATTATCAGCAAGAGACGTCACAGAAATATTACAACGTTACAAGAGCACACTGGACTATTTTTAAATGCACGTCAATTACAAAAATTAACAAGAATTTCGATGAAAATTAACACCACAATAAAGAGATCGGGGTAAAGCAAAATATGAAATACATGATAAAATATAGATGCTTGAAAATGTTGAGAATAAGAAATGAACATGGACTATTTCACAAGGTTTTATTTAACTCCACCTGTTAGTTAGTTTGATCGTTAGTATGGTTCGGCCAAATCTTGCAATTGGACTTTAAACTAGTTCCCCCCAACCGATTTAGATGTAATTTGACACACATATACAAACCCGATGTCAATGCAATATTATGATGTCTAACTCAAATAAGTGTTTAGGTTTTCTACTTTCTCATATATGTAGTATATAGAAAGTATTGTATTCGTAAAAAAATTCGAATGAGAGATTTTGGTGGAAATATCCGTTTTGGTTATCCGTCTGGTCCGTCTGTGTGCAGCAATTCAGAATAAATGGACAAAAAATCGAAATTTAATTAACAATTTTGCTTAAATTTTCTGGACGTAAAGTACAATTAGTATGCATTACATCTGCATTAACTGTATTTCGCTTGAAATTTTGGTATAAAAGTAGTAAAATAATTTGTTTGCTACCCTTGCACACTAGTTTATTGTTTCAAGAGATTTGAATAATATTTAGCTGTGTAAATGGACCAAGTAGACGAAGAATACTCTTTTGGTAAACTGAAATAAAAAAAACCCACCAATTTCTGTCTACAACAAAATTACATTTACATAACACTTTTACGATATTTATATGACTGAGATGCCGCTATATGTTTTACAATTATAATCTGAATATATATTTTACTTTCAAATTTCGAATAAGAGACTGTAATAAGTTTATCTACCGACTTTGAACCCGACAAAGAAGTTAGTTTTGATTTATTATTTTCTAATTCATGTGGCATGTGATTGATTTTTCTTCGCGTCCAGTCTGTTTACATCTGCTACACAGGGGCTGGTAAATATATGCACAAGATATTATAACTATATAATAACAAGATATTGTTTGATAAGACCATATTGAGCATATTTGTTGATACGTGAGCAGATGGTTTTACTGTTTATGCAAATTGGTGTTTTAGGTGATATTTAGAAGTCAATTGGATTTTTTGTCTTGGATGATATGATTAATGAAAACAATTCTTTTATGTCTCATGTACCAAATTTCTATAATTTATTGTTATGAAACTGTTTCCAACGTTATTAGAAAAAAATATTTAAATAAAGTATTTTAAACTCATGGAACGAAATGAAACTAGAGTTATCAAAGCCGGTACATAATATACGGAAAATAAAAAAAGACAGTATCATCATCGTTTCTGTATACATGATGGTAAATCCTATTTATTTTCACTCAACGAAAATTTACATTTTTAAACTGAAAAAAAAAAGAAAATTACTTTATTTAAAAACTAAATAAGAAAATAGATTGTGTGTTCGCTTCGATTTCGCGTTGATAATATCTCAATAATTTGTTTATCATTAGAAATGAATTATAAATACTTCCTAGCTAACATCCCCCAAAACCCAAACAACGGAATTTGCAAATCGGAGACGGCTTTTATGACAATGGTAGTTTCTTTAATTAAAGATTCGAATAATGTGCTTAAAGACGACCGAACTATAGAGGACCATGCCAGAAATAACCCTTTTTCTAAAGAATATTTTGTCACAATGCTGCAGACGGAGAAACGTATTTGAGAAAGTATGCGCAATGATTTTGTACCTTTAGTTTAATCACTATTTTATTCCAAGATAATTTGCGGCGGATTATTTTCGGGAAGCGTCATTGAAATGGAATCGGTCTCTTCATAAAAATAAGTATAACGAGTTGCATAACGTACCTCTTTTCGTTATAACTTTCCATGTTATCATTACAAACAGCGGAAGAAATTATTTTCTTATCATCACGATCGCTTCGCAAAAGGATGTTTATGCTATCGAAAGCGATATTACCCAGACACTAGTAAGTTAATGTTATTTATTTATATTAAATAAAAGTTTGTGTTTAAATGTTCATGAAAGTAGATACCAGTTAATTTCACAAGACAGTGATTGGTTGGAAGTACTTGCCAAAGTATGTCTTTTCTTAACAATTCACGCGATAATTTTTTTGAAAGCCAATAATTCAACATAAAGTATTAAATCATTTTCAGTGACGAAGATAGTAAGAACGTATACTCGTATTTTTATTAGGATCTACTAATGTAAAATATGTATGGAAGTTAGCATTTGGTGTTGCATTACCTTAATAAAAACCTGTATTCTTTTAATTTGTTTTAGTACAAGGTTTTATATTAAATAAAACTATTTTTTAAATTGAATTTCTTACTTGATATTAATAAAATACAGTTACATTGGAAGTAGATGTTATTTAAGATTAGATGAACAATCAAATTAGCATTTTAAAAAATAAACTGACACACTACGTACAAAATTAAATTTATACATGAACAGTATTAAAGTAATTTTTCAAAACAGTAAATTTATATTGAGGAAACAGAATGTTGTATACTTCGGGTAGGTGTTATGTTTTAGTTGAGGCCGTGTTCAGAAATGATATTAAAATTGTTAAATGTTACATAATTTTTGTGTTCTCTAACTCTGTTTTCCAAAGTGAGTGTGGTTTGGCCTATGTCAGTAGCACTTCATAGGCCATCATCACAATCTGTATCATTAATGTTACATATTAAATGTGTGCATTTGGAATAATGAATGCTTTGTTTCATTTGTTCCAAATATTATGTGTTGAGTTTAGTTCGTTTCCAAAATTTCTACTCTCCATTTTCTCTATATGTCTTGAAAAGTGAATCTCCTAAAAGATTTGAGGTACTAACGGCTTCATCCATTTTGATGTAACAGTTAACTGTTACCTCTTCGTCTCATGGAAAAATATCACTTTCAGCATGGATTCTCGTATGATCATCTTCTTTGAAAACCACACCGACCTTCGCCACAGACGATACCATCCCTTTCATATCACCCTGTACGCTATCCGAAGCTTCTCTTCTGAACCGCGCGCCGCCCAGCGAACGAGTCTTCACGTTGCTACCGAGTGCAGCAGCGGCGGCGACGGTGGAGAAATAAATCTCTCAGACGACAGAAGTTGAATTTAATTACCCGGGCCTTTGCGGGGGCAGTGAAGGCGATGGCAAAGAGGGTGGAGTCGGTCGGTTATGCTGTGGATGCGACGACAGGCTGGATGTGATGGGAAGGGAATAAATTCGATGTAAGAGAAGTGGAAGGTTAGAGATGAGGTTGATGACGATATTAATTTGGGTGGGATGGCAACAACAGGTAATGACCGGGTGGATATCGCTGTGAGTCATGAAAGAGTGAGGTTCCGCGGATAGGAATACGGACTGAAACCAAGGCGGTTTCACCAAAGCACGAGGCATCTTTTTGGATGGGGTTGGAATGAACGAAGTGGTACAGACGGGGTGAGGAGGCAAAGCAGTGCGACGGAGAGGCTGAGGCGGACGTTCCAGCGCGACAGATTTTATTTACGCCCAAGCCTCTCTTTCCAAGAGCCTCGAGGCTCTTCACCATTCCCCGCCTTACTCCGGATCCTCATCCCCCACATCCTCAACCACCCTCCGCGT
The DNA here is from genome assembly GCA_002313205.1 of Laupala kohalensis. Taxonomy (NCBI): domain Eukaryota; kingdom Metazoa; phylum Arthropoda; class Insecta; order Orthoptera; family Trigonidiidae; genus Laupala; species Laupala kohalensis. The sequence continues at coordinate 275,542 of NNCF01129228.1, forward strand.
CCTCACTTGCCACCAATCTTGGCGGGTGAGCAGCGAGCACACAACGCGAAACTTTATTAAATTTCACTCACTATCTGTGCGTCGGAGTCGGCGGGGGTGGAAGCGGCGGCGGGGGCGGCAGCGGCGGAGGGGGATGAGGACGGAGAAAAAGAAGTGGCGGGGAAAAGGCGGGTGGCAGGCGCTCGTTACAAATTACTTGGGAACGAAGCGAGATGGCGTGATCGCACAGAGATCCACAAGAGAGAAAGGCACTCATTTGCTTTTTAAAATAAAACGTTACGGCTAATCCAACGACAATCACACGCGAATTATATTTCACGTTCGCTAAAGGGTGCCATTATTCTTTCGCTGGAGTAGAGGCTTTTTTCTTTTAAGAGGGAAAGACTACGGCCTCAGTGACCCAATAGCAGATACCTTGGGATGAAATATTTCATCTACAGCACTTAAAGCAATCGATACTGCATTAAAATATTTTTTAATTGTTCATGAGAAATTCAAATGATAAAAATACTTTTGCCTTATAAAGGTGAATTAATTGTTGGTGATATATGCACACGTTTATGTTTCAAATATGTTTGGTAGATTTTGTAATGTTCAAGAAAAGCACACAAACGGAGATAAAAAATAATATTGGTAGTAGACATTGGAAAATTTCTTTGATAAGATGACTGGAGTATATATTGAAGAATTTTCTTATAACGGTAATTTGAGAAAACGATTTTCTAATGCTAAGCCACTCGGAAAATTTGTTAACTCGATCCTGTCGTATTTGCAATCTCGAATCTCGTGTACAGAACACTAAGTTTTCTTTTTGACGTGACTACAGTTTCGGATAGTTTCCTTTCAAGATCGTTTATACTTTTCCTGACACTTTTACCTCTAGAATTATAATCTTAACTTTACTTTATTATTACTTTACATAAAATGATCGAGAGAGAATAGTAATAAAGCAGGAGAACAATGACTTGCTTGTAAAAATAAATTTTCAATAATATAGGACCAGAATCTTACCTTCAGCACTCTTTACTCGTTGTAGCATGAACTGGTAAAACAAAACTACTTTAGTTGTGAGTGGATCCTCATCCATAGGACAATGTGACCTCTGGCGGTTCTTCAAGCTACGACGAAGTGGGTGTCAGATTAATAAGACAATATGATATTTTGTTTAAAGATGGTAAAATTTCTAATTAAAATTTCAAAGGGAAAAAATTAAAAAATATGCAAGTAACTCATATTGTTCTTTGTTGTTTACAATCTATAGAGATTTTTTTATATCCAAAAATTTTGAAAGTATATGATATTCAATGTACGCTCCTGATTAAAAAAATGGGCACATTTATTTTTCTAAGTCCCAAGCTCTGACCAGTTTTGGATCTGTTAGGTTTGCAACGGCTCTCTCCTCTTGCTTCCCCTTCGACAGGTGAAGTTTCGTTCGACCAATCGTAGGTCTATTTGAAACGGCGCTCATATTTGGAAGACTAATAGTACCGCTGGTAAATCGTAACGAGATAAAATGTTTCATTACACCGCTATTAAAGAAATATTTTGTATTTTTTTATTATACACATTTTGGACTTCTATAACAAAAATATTCTGTATATTCTTGACTTCAATAAACTTTACC
>NNCF01129228.1:277812-294086 GCA_002313205.1 Laupala kohalensis
ATCAATAATATGAAAACCTCGTTTCAGATATGAATAAATAAAAAAAGACAAATCCCTTTTATTTATTCCAATCAAATTGAAATGTATTAACTCATATTAATACCATAGGTTCTTTTCTTTATCTTTCTTCGTATTTCTTTCTTTCCTTCTTTCTTTCTCTCACTTTTCTCTATCGTTGTTTTACTTTTTCTCTCTATCTTCCTTTCTTTCCCTCTCTCTTCACGTGTATTGTCTAACGTAATTTCAAATAATTTGCGATTCTCTTAAGTTTTTCATATATGTGAAAAGGAATTAAATAAACATAGAAAACGTTTGTCTAAAATATGAACTAATAACACAAAAGTTTATTTCTCGTGTTATAAATCACATTAAACCACTCTAGGAACTAACAAATTACATGTTCNAATAACATGTTATAATTATACAATGATCTACAATGTAACACTGGTTGTAATCGTGCAGCATATAAAATCGTGATCCGAGATTAATATTACAAAAAACGTGTTTTAGATTACAACAAATATAACTAAAACTTTCATCAATTTATTCAAATAAAATTGTGAAATGCAACAACAGATTCTTGTTTTCTTTCTTTGTTCCTACTTCACTCTTTCTCCCTCTCCCTCTCTCTCTCTCTCTCTCTCTTCACCGTCACTGGATACACCGTCATTGGATGTGAATTCGCGACTAAGGACGTTCGTGTGGGTGGAAGATTCCAAATACAATGAGAAACATGAGATGCACACTATCTTCTATTCTCCTTTAAAAATAACATTAAAATGACATATCTACAAACACACTCTTTGGATTCTCACCATTGGTAAAGGAAAAAGTACGCGATGTGAGTGGAAATTATTTCACTGCATCTATACCAAACTTTACCGATAATGCGGATTAAACATATACTAATTACACTATGAATACAGTATATTTAAGAAAAATAAAATAGTTGGAACAGTTTTTGAATATTTTTCAAAAGTATACTTTAACCTTCAAATGAAGTAGCCTTTGCGTTCAAGTAAAGCGAAAGTTTAAATCACCTGCCCAAATTCTAGGTATTCCTGGTTGAAATTAGTTCTTTCATCTACGACTATAAGAAGAAAGGCTTGAAATAACTTATCTGATCAGACGGCCTCGTGTTACTCTGTGGAGGGAGAATTTGAGTTTATGGAGCTTAGTAAAATTGGACGATGCGATTGCTATTTTATTGCTACGAAAACTGTTAGTTTAAATTAATTGAGCATATACCTTTTTCTTTAGTGAACATTGTTCTCCAAATGTATAATGTTGTAAATCTAGATGCTATATGAATAGATATTTATTGAAAATATGAAAATTGATATTATTAGACCCGTTTCCTACTCAATATTTTTATTAAAATAAAGTTCTAATACTTGGGGTATAATTACGTGAATTTCTTTTAGTATCATTGTTTTCTTTAAATATAAATTATTTGCTTTTAAATTCAATATAAATTTTTTTTGCACATGTTTATTGAAATTTTGAAGAACTTTTCTAAATTCCTCGTAAAATATATCATTGAACACTTTCATTTACACATGAAGAAACTAAAATATTGAAACTTAAAGAGAACGTGATTAGAAATTATTTTATAGGAAATTGTCGTCTCGTCGCCAGATGAACTTTGTCCCTGTCATTCATTGTAAAACCGATTAAAACACGCAGACTTGAATGGCTATTTATTTGTTCGAATTTTTCAACAGACATTTCACCTCCTCCATCAAAAGTGAAATTGGCTGAGAACACTAAAGCACTGCTATGGTTGTTCTATCACCACAAGATGGGTTCGAATCCTAGTGACAATTGTGAACTGATTTTTGTGTACTTTACTGTACGGTACTTTGTTTCCGAGATATATGCAAAAAACTGAAAAATGTGCAAAAATTTTATTGCTTTTTGCAGCCAAAAGTTATGCACAGTGTGCATTGCACACCTCCTGAGTTGTTGCAAACTCAGATTCATGTATTTGGGAACAAATAAAGGTATTAAGACGATTTCCTACTTTGTCCGAATTTATTCCATCTAACCCCCTTTTTCTATCTTCTACTGGCCGACTAGTTTACAATGAGAGTATGAAAAAGTCAAGACCTCCATAATCGAAATTAACAAATAATTACACGCGGTAATTTCTAACAAAAATTTCCAATACACATTTTAACATAGGTTATTAATCTTTGTGCAGCTGGGTAGAGCTGTATATTGATATTAAAAAATATTTTAGACACAGTCAGTTTGATAATAATTATTGTTTGAAGTTCACTTCCTTAAAACAGATTCTTTTAAAGAATACGCTGAAAAGAAACCAAAAATAAACCCTGAGGCTACAAATGCATGTTTAAAATGAATAAGATAGAGAAACTAGAAGAAAATATAACTTAGATTAAATTTGAGAGTAAGTCGCAAGTTTCAGTACATGGAGACGAGAAAAGAAGCGGTGGAATGCGTGATTTGCACACGACACACGCTCTCCAAATGGAAGACGGCATTGAGAAGCATCTCTTCCACACAGTTCACTCTTCGCAGACACTCAGCACTTCCCCTACGGGATACACACAGTTAAAACTTGTGCACCGAACTAATATCCAACTTATTTGCATGTAGTAATGAACTCCTTTGGGCGAACGCACTAGGCAACTTCGCACCTGCAAGACTTCGAGCTGGTTGCTTCTGCAGCGGTAGATGCCGAGGACTCTAGACAGAGCGGAGGTCACGACGAAAATACTCCTTTCGAGAGAGCGTGAAGATAGCGAATCTCTATGGTGGAGAAAAATGGGTAGCAAATGAGGTATGTAAATAAAAAAACTTTCAAAATGCCAAACACTTTTTGTTATTTTGCATCTTTTACAAAGAAAAAGTTTTCTTGACAATGTTAACGCTGTGGTAATCAACCTTCGGTTGATAACTAAACTGCTATGGCATTCAAAAGATAGTGAAGGCGTATACATCGTCACGAGACTTCAACGTATTATGCGATAAGAATCGGGGAAATCAATATTATACTTGTGTACCATTTTTTCAATAATTGGTTGTAACGTGAGAAACAATGGTTATCAAGTGAGGTGCATGTACTCTTCTGGGTATTAATCGTGGCATTTTGAGCGGTTTTCTTTTTTCAATCACATGTGTCATGTCGAACATTTTTTAAATTTTTATTATTTGGCACGACGCTTTCAACAGGACGCCTCTCCATATTTTATTTTTTAGCACTTACATTGGTTTCAGCAAAACACCTCAAGTTTGGATAAAATTTTATTTTTTTAAAGAACCATTAGTTGTAACATTAAACCAGAAATCTATGATGATTTATCATAATCAACTATGGCGTTTAATAAGTTTTATACGACCCCTGTAAAAACATGTTTTTGGCTCTTACCACATTTTCCATTTCCATTTTATAGACCAGGGGTCGGCAACCCGCGACCCGAGGACTTCTTTTTTCTTGTATTTCATGACCAAAACAGAACACATTTTCCCACATGAGTTGATATTGCTAATTTGACGCCCTGGAAGCAAGCCCAAGCATTGCACCTAATTGTTTTTAGGAAAGAAAAACTGTCAGTGTTATTGATTCAACAAGTCTACTACAATTAAAGTCCATTATATAATCAAAATAAATAAACAAATAAATTTAAGACTTACGATCTTATAAAGGACGAATACCATCCATTTTGTGCTATTAAGTAAACATCTTTAAAAATAAAAGAAATAATTTGATAACGAAAGGGAAAGATTGAAATATCATATGAATACTAATATATAGTATTCAAAATAAAATGCAAATACTGTAAAGGTAGCTATGTAGGTCAAACAAAGAGAGCGTTATAAAAACTAGAACCCAGGAATACAAACGAAAATTAAAAAGTTTAACGAAGTGTAGTAACCTCACATCGTATTGAAAATGATCACTTGATGGATTGGGATGACGTATTAATAGAGTAAAGAAGTTAATTATTACAAACGTAACATATCAGAAAAATTATTTATAAAAATACAGATGGGAGTTTGAATTTACGCACTGGCACAGAAAAGCTATCTGTTATTTACAATACAATATTATAACAGTTTGTGTAATTTCTGCATTTTTTAAAACATATTTCGTTTCAATATTTACGTTTAATATCATTTTCAATTGTTCTGTTATGTTTCTTGTTATAATTTGTTACATATGACGACGACTTCCGCCCAAAGTCAAAACATTGTTTAATTAATAGCACAAAATATATAGCATTCGTCCATCATAAGGTCATGAGTCTTAAATTATTGACACTTATCTCAGAATAGATTAATGTACAATGTTAACTTTTAATATAATTTATAAGTATATCTTGCTGTACTCTAACGATTAAATTTTGAAATGAAATAATGTAGCTATATTGTAATATTGTAGTTAATAAATGTATTTGTCCTTAATTTCGGATGATATTAAAGCTACAATTTGCTTCATTAAATGACGAGATATTTCATTATAACACAATTAGTTTATCGTAATAAATTGTTTTTGTAGCCTCATCATGAATTTCTCGGACTGTTTATAAAACGTAGGTATTTGAAACAAATTAATTTCATTTTTGTTAATTAATATTTCGTAATGAGCATTCTTTCTAAAAAGAACTCATAAAATTGAAATATTTGATTGGTTTTTCCACAATTTTGTCAATGAGCAGAGCAATTATGATTTCTATAAAAAGCTTTAAATTAGATTTTGGGTGTCATTCACATTTATTGCGCATTATGAACCCTTCTGCCACTCTTCTCCTCGTCACAATGTGACAATGTATCGAACTTTCTCTCCCTTGTGACGTAACTCAATATGTGAAAGTGTAATTCCTTCTATTTCTGGTAGGCGGAGATAAAACTTTTCCAAAACATTCTCTAACCGGAAGAAGAATTCTAAAAACGGTGGTTTAGGGAAAGATTGAACAACGGCAAAATAAGAAAATTGGTTTGTTCGTTAAAAATAAAAATTATTAATGATTTGTTTCTGAATGTGTAATTGTTCTAATTTAGATCTGTGATAATAGTGAGAGGCGCAGCGAAATGTTCCTCAAAAGCTCGAATTCAAAGACAATCAGTGAAGATTTGGTGGAAAAGTGAACTGGATGAGATAAAAAAGAAACAGGCAAACGTAAGGAGAAAATACCAACGACAGAAGAAACAGGGGACGGATGTGTTGTTGGTAGAAATGGAGTACAAAAAGATATTGCGAGAATTCCAAAAAAGGATCAAGGAATGTAAATTGGTGTCGTGGGAAATTTTGTAATGAAAAGTGTAAGGAAGAATATATGGGGTATCCCATATTTAATAGCACGCGAAAAAATGAAGGTAAAACAAGTGTGGAGTACATTGCAGTTTGGGGAAAATAAAACTGGAGGCTGGCGGGATACTGGTGAAATGTTTTTAGAGGTAATCTAACGAAGGATAGGAAAAACTGAATATTGGGAAAGACAAAATGTGGACTTGGAAGAATGTGCTGTGATAACAGAGGAAGAAATTGATGCAACTGTCAGATCATTATCCATGACCAATAGCTCCAGTTATGACAGAATAGCAAATGATAGAATACAAGCAAGTTACCTTGTTATGCGCAAAAAATACTAAAGTTATTCAATTCATTTATGGAGGAAGGGAAATTCCCGCAGGCGTGTAAATTGGACGGATAAGGGAGTAATATATAGGGAGTAATAGAAAACGAAACGACCCAAATTCGTACCGACCAAAATGCCTCTTGCCATTCGTTTCGGGAAGTTGCTGGAAGAGATACTGATGCAAAAAGTAACAAAACGGATTGAGTAAAAAGGAATATTGGATGAGCATCAGTATGAGTTCAGGAGAAAACGAACCATAATGAATGGAATAAAACAATTAGTATTGTGGGTAGAAGAGAGAACAGACAAGCTAGAAATGGCATTGTTTCTGGATATTGTTTAACAATGTAACATGGAAAGGAGTGTTACAGATACTAAGGGACAATAACATTAATGATTATATTTACAATATTTTCGTAAATTATTTTAAAAATAGAACATCTTAGTAACACATGTAGATGAAAGAATAATTTGGGAGATGTACAAGGGCTGCCCACAGGGGTCCCACGGAAGACCAATATTTTGGAACCTTGTTATTAATGATATGATAAGAACATTACGAGAAGCTGTATACAATATATTAGCATATGCGGATGATGTGGTGGTATTAGCACAAGGAAAAGGAAGACGAGCATTAGAAGCACATGGGAATAGAGTACTGGAGATGTGTAATCAGAGGTGTGTGCTACATGAAGTAGAAATAGAAATAGAAAAAACCTGTGCAATGTTATTAGGAAAATTGAATACGATCAAGAGAGATCCAACTTTAAAGATAAAGGGAAGAAAAATACGGGTAGTTCAGGACCACATTTATTTGCGAATTAAATTGGATAAAGATTCGATTTTCAGGAAACATACTGAATACATTCAAAATAAAATAAAGAAGTCGTTCTATGCTTTGTTGAGGATGGGATTAAACAAATTTAATGTGCCAAGAAAGGGATTTGTAACATTATATAAACGAGCAGTGGTGCTGATGTTTACCTATGGATGTGAAATATGGTAAAAAGTATTACGGAATGCACATCAGAGGCGAAAACTAGATCAGATACAGCGCATTTGTGTGTTGAGGTTGAGTGGAGCGTATTTTAAGTTATCTACAGATGCGCTGAACATACTAGTTGGAGTGTTACCCGTAGTGAAATTGATTCAGAAACTTGTATTGAGAGCAGTTATACGACGAGAAGGGCAGATTGTGCTGGATGGGAAAGTAGTGAAATATGACGAAAGAGGATGGAAGCGGCAGATAACACATTAATACGAGCGTGGCAAATGTAATGGAATATATCACCAAATGGGAATCAACTATATGTGTTTATGTCTGACGTAACTTTCCCCGAGAAGAGAAGATAACGGTTTAGCCTGAATCCAGGAATCCTGGAAATGTTGACGGGAATGGAGATTATAAGATGTATTTGCACAGACTTAAATTGGTGGTGATTGTGAGAAAGGAGCAGAGAAGAGAGACCATGTATTTTGGGACTGTATCCTATATGAAACAGAACGAGCGAATTACCTCAAGAAGATGATTACTATAGGAATCACTGAGTTGAGACCAGGCAAGAATTCAGCAGAGACACAATGTGAAATATTTTAAAAATACATAGACGATATAAAGGAAATAAAAAGAGGTATGAAAGCATAGCAGTATGAGTACGCCTACCTATCCATGCTTCAGGACGAGCTCCATTCAGAAGAACAAACAGAATTAGGAGAAAAAGGAAAATTCTCGGATGTCGGAAGATGGGGACGCAGCAAGAAAAAAATAATGAAAACATGTGATAAAATGAATGTTCTATTTCGAGTATTGTTATGTTGTTTTCGGGGTAGAATGAGTGTCCTTCTATTAAATGTGAGGTGTTAATCTTGGGAGTCCATGCATTTACTTGCATGGTTATTTAAATGTATAGTTGACGAGACAAACACAATTAGTTTTATTTTTAACTACGCCGTCAGAGCGTCACAAATAACATCTATAGATAGTTTTATATTTATTGTTTTACTCTAGAAAACGGGGGGGGGGATGAGCCGTTTACTGATGGGGAAGTAAGTTGTGATCTGTCTCTGGCAGCTAACGCTTTGCGTGGAGAAATCCCCGCTCTCTGTTTTAGCATTTAGTAGGATTCTGAAACATCCTCCTTGTACATGTATGTCTCACAACTAAGTTTGAGAAAATGAGAGAAAATCCCTTATTGTTCAGTCCAGCTAATTTCACCGCGCAGCATCGTATCCCTATTTTCGGGTTTGATGTTTCAACGACATTAAATTGCTACGCCACATCACATTGAATTTGTGAATACTTGATTCTAATAAGCTTTCTTCATTTGAAAGATATTCATCACCGAATTCTATCACATTGTCTTTTCAATTGTGTGGACTATGCTGATACCGGACTTTGATGTAATTGAGTTGGTGAAATTTTTTGAAACGAAAACTGTATTCTTCATGGAGTCAGTGGACGAGGCGGGAAGGAAGATTCACATCCTCTGAAAAAATGCTTCGTATTCGCTCATCCATCATCGTCCAAACAACGAAATTATCTCGCTCTCTACCTTCCCAATTTCATTCTTACGAACTTAAAAGAAATATAATACAAATTCTTTCTTATCACTTTCAACTTTGTGTCTGTGTCTGTCACCGAGTTGAGAACTTAAAGAGGAACACGGGGTTCACTTTTCAAATCAATTTTATTTTTTTAAAATAAATTTTTACCATGAATTGATTATAGATTGGCTATAAATTATAATTTTAAAATAATTATTTTCAGTTTTCGTAAACATTATTTTCAAACCTACTTTCTTTTTTAACTCCAATATTCACAAAATTAAGGAAATTGATATCTGCCAATTTGAGTTCGTTTTATGTTAAATTGATCATCCTTATACACTCATAATTACATTTCTCACTGGTTCTTTCCCATTCTCGGGGAAGATGGATCCAAATTTTACCTTTTCTGTATCGCAGAGATGATGCAACATCGTTAACATAAAAAAATAATTTGGTCCATTTTTACGTTTCTTTGCTTGTTCAATGCATATAAAAATATTAACAATATTCGGTTTTTCTTTTTTTATTTGGAGCGTAGATTTCAAATTTCAACTTTTCTACTGCTGTAGAAGTAACGCAATGTAGTAAAAATAAGAAAAATTGCATTTCCTCCCCTTCTTTGACGTTTTTTGTAGAACGCGTGTAATGAAAGAAAAATGAATGCATTACCATTAATAACATCGTTAAACCATTACCTAATCTTCATTCATTAAAAAACAATTTATAATTAATTTGTTTATATAATCGATAAATTGTGAAGACAGTGGAGTAGAAGTATTTTGGGCAAAAGTACACTGCATTTACAATAAGAATCACATCAGATTTTTATCACATGGGGGATGAGGGAAAAAATTATATTCAATGATCACAAAATGTATTTACAAAAGAAAATATATTACTTTTGTATAAGTTCTCCTTGTAAACAAACGTACATATTATGTCTTTCTCACATTGGGTTCTGGATTGTCACATTCATGAACTGAAAAAAGTGTGAGCCATGTCTACCGATATTTGGGGCTTGAGAAGGGAAAATTTTCTATGTGCCAAAAACAAGTTTGTACAAGAGACATATAAAACACCGTTATTGATGATGAAAAATTATGGAAAATTTGTTATAGATTACTTGTTTAATGATGCAACACGATAGTTTAATACAATTTATCTTAATTTAAGGTGTTCTGTTGAAATTATAGTAAGTGCAAAATAGTTAAAATATGGAGAATGTTCGTGATGCCTCCAGTAATTTTCAAAAAAGAATTACCACGGACAGTACCCAAAAAAGTGTATGTGCCACGCCTCATATCCATGATTCCGTCTGGCGTTACGACAAATTATTGAAATAATAGTTTAAAATATATTATAATATGTATTTCTCCGACGTTTATTGCATAAAACACGTTAACCTTGCGATGATCTGTACACCCACGTCATCTTTTGACTGTCATAACAATTGAACGATCAACCGAAGGCACTTAGACCGATCACCAAGAACGGTTTTTCGCGAAAAGCAAAATAACATTTTTGGAACTTGGAACGTTTTTCATTTTCACGCTCAATTCTTAGACGTATCGTCAGAATCCGCACGTATATCTGAGTACGTCGCCGGCGTCAGCAATGGACAAAGTCGGGTGTTAACGACTCAGAAGTCGCAGGAGGCCTACCGTTGCAGTTATTCACAGATCAAAGGGGATCTGAGATGAGCTCAGGGCTTTAGTTGCCAGGTGGTGGGCACGTGCGTGACACGTGCGTCCGCATGCGAGTGAGATGACACGTGGGACGAGGTCAGAGGCAAGAGGAGTTGGAGGATGGGGAGTGTGTGTGAGGAACGTATGTAGGGTTCTTCCCATGGGAACTTGTACATGATACCTCCTCGAAGATGACACGTGCGTAGACCTCTGGTCTGGAGGATATCGTTAATAAAAGTCATGTCGAGTGAACCTGCTACTGGATATCACATGGAATCTGTGGAGAAGTTCAAAAGAAAGGACAATACGAGGAATATCAGCGAAAGTCCAAAATGGGTGTTATTGACGAATAATACATATGAAATATTTATGTTGTGGAGGTCACTAATATATTTAACGGTCAATACAGAATTGTGTTTCAATGAATATTGGCATCATCAACATCATCGGGGATAAAATAAACAATAAAATCTACCAACACTGCAAAACTCCTAATACTAGGGCCGCCCAGAGAGGGAGCGGCGCAAGAGATAAACTCTGCACTTGACCCCTCTAATAAACGGAAAACAAAACCACAAACTAATATTTAACGTAATTTTTCGCATTTTACGTTGGCATTAACATAATTAAGAGAAAGAAGATCTAATAAAAAATGAAAAGTGAAAATATTACGAGAGTAAATAACCAATAAGGTAATAATCAACCCTGGTAATGACTGTGTGAACAGGGTTAAGGAAATCTATAAATAAAATTTAAATACAGAGCAGTTTGGAATATTTTCAGAATGTGCGGGGCAGATGTGTGCACTATGGAACTTCATGAAAGAGATAGGATCTTAATTCTGGAAAGAAAGTAGGCTGCACCCAACTCCCCGAGGCGGGGATGGACACGTGCACCTCAAGAAGCGTCTCACAACTGACTGAAGAAAAAAATGACGAACTGAAGTGTAAATTTAGTGGTATTCCAGAGTTTTGCTTTTAAGATTTAATTGTTTTTAAGATGTTTAATTTATAAAATGAAAACCAATTTTATATCCGTATAACGACACAGTTTGAAATACGTAGAGAAAAATAGCATTAAGTCAAATTGTTATAATATATACGATTTACATAATAGTTGTCCAATTAAAATAAGAGAGAAACTGGTCCTCCTGAAAATTGCCATAATACCTATGGATATTATTTTTTGTTCAAAATATTGATTAATATATTTTTCATAAATGAAGTAGGTCCATCGCTGCACCGGTAGTACTTGATATGCCAACTGTGACGGAGTAGGGTTTGATCTCTAACTTTGTACTGCAGGAGGTTATCTGAAATGAGCTTTTCCACCTAATATTGTCACCTTTTCCGGGTATCCCCGTATTCCGTCGGGAATGAGACTATAGACCACCCCGCCACTCTATATATTCAATATTCTATACTGTGCAATAGTCCCATCCATTTAATATTTGAATTTTGTCGTATTCCCTTAAAATAAATAAAATAAATAAATAAATTTATTGTCAAAAAAGCAGTACAAACTGCGTATGGCCACATGGAGGACAATAAACTAAATATTATCCGTAATTAATCAAGGGACCATCCCATCAATCCTGATCAAGGGTCCTAAAGCAGACGCGGATTGAAAATTTCAGCAAACTCGTAGATAAGTATATAACTTTAGTTATGTGTTATATCAATAGAATATCAAAAAATTAAGAAATATTACCGTTTTTAATGTTGTTTTTCGTTTTATGGTGAAGCTTGGAAAAAAAATCTTTTTTATACCTGTAAAACATAGAATTTATAATGACATTGACTAAATTAAGCGTTCGTCAGTTGTAAATATTGGAGCGGCCAAGAGATGACTAGAGAGGGAGAGGTGCACGTAGAAGAAGAGGTGCACGTAGAGGGAGAGGTGCACCTAGAAGGTTATTAAGTTTTTAGCCACCGCATGAAATTCTTTTTAGCATAGTTTTTATTTCCCGGTAACATCAATAATGCAAATAACGTTTGAAAATATATCGTTCGAATTCCCGAAAAATACTTAAAATGTCTTACTCTCAATTCCATCACTTATATAAGGAAAACTATGCACACACAAATAATGAAAATTGAGGAGAGTTAAAAAAAACACTAAGGTAGGCATTGTGAAATCTCCGTTTTCGAAAACCCAAATTCTATACACACAACGATGAATGCAGTATCCAAGAGAGAACAAAACGTCGAAAGAAAAGAGTTCGTTCTCGAACACTATACTCCGTCGTTGAGTAACAAGTCCCAAACGTGTCTTATATTTTCAATGTTTCAAACACAGGCAACGTACATGACATGTCTTCAAAATTGAATTTTGCACAGTTCAACGCTTTTTTTTTTTTTTGCCTTTTCGAGACAAGGAGTCATGGCAAGTGAAAAAGGCGTGCGGGTAGGAAAGAAGGGTGAGGCGATGAAGAGGTGAGCAGGGTGAAGAGGATGGAATAAAGTGTCGTTCCCGAGGGTGACGCTGAGCGCAAGACCAATCGCCGCTGCGCGACTCGTTTCGTTGCTTTTATTTCTTGCGATTCAATTTCATAGCGCCGAAGACTGCGGAAGTTTAAGAAGAGTGATGGCGAAATGGTGGCGGGGGAACCGTGGTACGGACCGTATGATGGTGATGGAAAAGTGATGGCGGTGGTGATACGGCACTGTTTACTTTAAACACTTACGGAGATCATGACTAACGTTAAGAGTGAATAGAAAGAAGCAGAAAGATGTAAAATAACGAAGATATGGAGAGAGAAATGGTGATAGTATTGATAGAATTGAACTTGGTATATGATCAACCAGTTGAATGAGCTTGTCCAAACGCAGAAAAAAGTAGTTACTACAACCTTCATTCTTTACAAGCTGACATGTCACACAGATTAAAAATTAAATTCATTGATTTAAAGTCCGAATATTTATACCACTATAACTGATTCAGCAAAATAATATTAAAAAATGACTCAACGTATAAAAATTATTAATTGATTTACAAATTTCAGATATATTTACAAAAAATTTGTACCAAATTTTGTGCAAAATGTTGTTGAAACACAAAGCAGAAAAATTATACTAACATGGTACCGTTATAATAAATACAATGGAAGCAAAATAACCACATATTTGTGCGGTAATCAAAGTATTGAAATATTCTGACATTAAACCTATGCGCAAAAAGGGGTTGTTTAATTCGCCAGAAGATAAACAGAGGAATACACGAAAAAAGGCACTGATATCAGAGGCGTTGGAAAGACATAAAACGGAGGATAAGGAAAACGACACGATTGGAGTAAATGTGCAATAAAAGGGGAAAAAATAATCATGGTATTTATAATACTGAGAGTACAGTATTATTTAACGTTTAACTTGATATTACTTCAGAATAAATAACCTTGAAATCATACTCTCCTTTTCCATAAAGACGAAAAATATTAGTGTTAAATGAGGATGTTTTTCTATTGAGAACAGATGATGAAAAGATAGCAACCCCGACGACAGGCGTGGGCAGACGGCGCAGATGAACTCTATAGACGAGAAAGATTGTATCAAAGTATGCGAAAAGTGTGAGAGTCAGAGCAGCAAAAAAAAGGTGGGAGGTTGTCTCCGGGGCGTTGAATTGGTGCTGTCTGTAAATGAAGGAAGATCAATCACGCGACGTCCTGCGCACTCAGAGGGTGTTCGGTCCCCTTTGCACTCTCGATAACTGCAAACGTACACTCGATACAAATTAAAAAGTGGTACCACAATTAAGGAAAAGAATGGAAATCCCAAAGTCATGGTTAAAAACTAAAAATAGGTAGGGTTAGTTTACATTATTATAAATACAAGTTTATTACTAAATTTAATTTTTTTAATTAAAAAGTTTTATTAAATTATATTAAATGTAAGTGAGAATTCAAATTGACTAACTCCATATTTAAGTCAAAGAAAAACTGTAGAATGTAACATGAATTTTATTAGCATCGTCAACAGCCAGGTGAAAATTGCTACTGACTGGGACTCGAATTAGGGACAACATGCTCTGGCCGCAGGTGTGCTGTCCACTGCACACCTCGACCTCCAAGTCCGTACGCAACATCCGCCCGGCACGAATTTTATTAGTATGTTTACCTTCATAAAGTTTATGAATTGCATTTATTGTGTATCTAAATATCAAAACGACCATTCATAGATAGCATATGTTATTAATTAATTGTTACACAACGATTCGACTCCGTTTGACCAAATCTCCAAAAATACGTCGAGTCTCGCAGACCCATACGAAGTCGGTGCGGGAACAATATTGCTGCTAATGGGTAGATCATTGAACATCTGTTGTGAAACGTATATTATTTTCTCAATTCCCCAAGAAAAGCCTTATACGAAAGCCTGAATGACGAGAGTCAAAATTTCAAATTCAGTTTTATTCAGTACGTCGTTACATACCAAATAAGTTACATGTTTTCATAAAATAGGTGCAGCAATTGAATTATTCCGCGGCCCCACCCCACCCCCAAAGATGTTATTGAAATGAAAAATAAAACAACCTAAGCTAAATTAAATAATTTTGATTGATTAAGTATATTAATAATTACACTGTTTACATTTATACTATATATTTTTCACGCGGGAAAATCAGTTCCAGTGACTTTAATAATTTTTACAAAAAAAAAAATATAAGACTTCATAAAAAGATTTCTCCTCTGATCTATGCACAAAATTCGAAGTTTTGATAACGTTTATTTCATTGGAGGTCAAAAGACTATAACTTCAACCCTTAATAACTACACCACGAGGAATCCAAACATTATGAAAATTTCAAATTTTAAGTATTAAACTTGTCGGCAAAATTTACAAAAAGCACAATATTTTCCGCTACTCAATCCCTCTCAACTCGAGCACAACTTTAACCTCAGTCGTATTCATTTTACAAAGAGCAAATGCTGTGCTTTGCGGCAAACAACTCGACCAACCGAGTTCACAAGCAAACCTTTTGCGACAACCGACAGCGAATATAAATTATTCCAACGCCAGTTTCGTTTCTTTCGTTTTTTTAACTGTACCCTCATCCCACCCTTGTGAGATCAAACTCGACGGAAATGCGGTAAAAACTTCCCCCGACCTCAAACATGATCACTCCATACGACAAGGGAAGCGAATAAACCCTAAAGCAAACACGGCATTCACATGGACAGCCATTCACCCCTGCAGGCGAACAAGCAGACTCAGCATGAGGGTTCATTCAAGGTAGAACTGCAGCGAACGCGTCTAGGTACTTTCCCGACGCTCAACGATTGGTGCGCTCTTAGCGGTAGGTTCCGCAACCACCTTACGGAGGTCACGTTATATGGCGGATAAAGAGGGAAACAATACGTTCCAAGAGGAAGAGTGCGCGTGAGAGCGACCACGTTGGGAATGCGCGTCACTTCCCTTAAGCGGCAGAGAGGGAGATAATCATTACACGAAAACTTCCATGGGAGGGGATCTCGGGAGGATCAAATCTATTGAATTTACCCCCACCTCATTCCTCTTGTTCTACAAAGACACTGAGAAGTTGGTGAAATGAAATTTGTCCCTAGCCGTGCACACGAGAAACGTGTTCTCGTATTTGCCGATGGCGACAGTGAGCTGTTTTTTTTATTTGTTGTCGGCTGCAGAGGACGTAAGTCCTACGCGACATCGGTTGACTGATCCCAGGGGGCTTTGTCAGTGGAACATCAAAAGGAATTTTGGATCCTCTTGATCCTGTGAAGCACAGGGTTCTCTCTGACCAATTGTAAGCAATCATAGGACAATACGACAGATTCGAATTTTGTTTTGAGGGTCTCTTCAACCATTGGTCTGTAAATATTTCATGCGGAGAATGTTGTGTGGGGTTCTCTGAAGTACGAGAGCAATCTGTTGTTCCATTTTACTGACGAATTTTTTATTTGTTTCAACGAAATATTTATTATTGCGGTATGCGCAAGAAATAAAGGAAAAATTATAATCGACTTATAAGTTCATTTTTCGAATACTGTCTTAAAAATGTTCACTGAAAAATTGAATTATGACTATTACAGAGAATCAATCAATCATTTATTTTTTTATGTAAATGTACCTGATTGTACCTTCTTATGTCACTTGTATTTGTCTGCAAGTGATTTCCAATTGGTGACAGCGGTAAAGTTGGTTTAATAAAATTTATTAAACATCGGAAAACAAAATCTAATTTGTTTACCAATTATAACAAAAGTGACAAGCGACAGACCATTTAATTAAAATAAAAGTGTTCTTTTGCTTCGATCAATGGTTGAATTTTCAGCTCTAAATCGTGATAATTAAAATTCGCTTATATAAATAACTAGTAGTGCAAAACCATTGCACCTACTTTCTCATATACTTTTCTCAGTCTGGACTAGAGAGCGGTATTAAAGCATTCTATTAGGAGAGGGATGAATTTAACATGTTACTCT